>APFE030577165.1:0-18381 GCA_000404065.3 Pinus taeda | reverse complement strand
AAATAATTCTTTTTCTTTATGAATATAAAAATCATGATCCTTTTCAATAATCTTTCTAAGCCATGTGCTTTCAAATTCTTTCTTTCCATCTATTTTATCATTGCTAGTTGCAACTCCACTTCTAGTGACAATCTATTTTATCATTGAGAGTTGCAACTCCACTTCTAGTGACAATACTAATTCTAGGTTCTTTGGCTCTCCTTCAATAATCATCATTTGAATATTTTTTGTTGGCTTCCATTCATTTTTTTCTTGCATCTTTTCAATAAATAAAGGACATTATTCAATTACATGGTCAAAGGATTTACAACACTTTCATGTCATTGTGGGATTCTAACAATCTCTCACAAAATGACCTGGCTGGCCCTAGTTATAGAAAATGATCTATCCATGTCCTTTACCAGCTCCACCACCTAAATCTATTCCTTGGTAACATCATCAACCACTATGCTGTCCATTGTCCTATTCCCCATGTTCTTTTGCTTTCATTTTGTAAGTGTCATTGTTGCACCCCATCATTAGTTAGTAAGCTCAACAATTATTCTCATCATGTCCTACTGATTTATAAAATTTGCAGTATTGATTCCTCCTAGTCTATATATATTTTTGTAACAAGTAACAATCTTCTAAATGATGTTCACCTCTACTCTTACATATGTAGCACCTTAGGTTGGATATTGGGTTCAGAGGATTAGGTGCTCCACCAGCCATGTAATTCCTGAAGATAGGGCATTCTTCTTTAGAATGGCCCTCTGATATGAATTTTGTACACCATACTTCTTCTCTAGCTTCTTTGCTTTTATTGATGTCTTGTAACTGGAGGGTTAGGTTTGATCTCTTTCAACTCAGTGATACACTGCTACTTGGACTTAGACTTCTTAAGCTATCTGATTAGTGTTGTTTAAATATCTTCTAACATTTTGTTATGATTATTTGAATACTTCATATACCATTGAAATGCTCTATCTCAGAATGTCATAACATGATACACTTTCTTTATATTCTCATTGTTGATTTACTTTGTTGTCCATACTACTTCACTTGAAAACCAAAATTGTTACAGATCCTCCAATACAACTCCTTTGAAAATGGATAGCATAATATGATTGACCATTATTCTTCTTGGAGGGGGATGGGGAGAAGTAAGGTGAGGGGGATGGGGAGTAGGAGGGGGAGGGGATAGCCAAAAACACCCTGGCTATTACTGGATTTTGGCTTCTGCCAACTCTCAGGCTGGAAGGGTGAATAATCTAGATTTACATGAGGGTTACGAGGGAGACTTTCTTCACTTTCAGATTAACTCAAAACAGGGGTATAATCAGCCTCTATGAATGTCTTCAGATCTTGTCCACTAGATATGTTTTTGGTATGTACTCTATATCTCTTTCTACTGTGTGTTTTTCTAATATCTTTCTAAGATTTATTCCCTTTTCTTCCAAATGTAAGTAAACTAGAAATCTCATTGCATCTATAAAACTCCTTTTTCACATAGAAGCATTTGAATCCAAATTTTAGTAGATTTCAAATACTTACATCAAATTCCTTTGAATAATCATCGTTCCACATTGTTTTAGGAAATAGTGGAGTCTACTACAAACTTAGTAATGAATCCTCCCAAGTTATTAATCCAGAAATCTAAAGCCCATGAAATCCTCTTGTAAGTGCTCTTAGGTCGATGTATTAATTCAAGAGTCCACATCATAGGTTCTTAACCTTTATTATATTTCTTCCTTTTAGTCAACCACAATATGCACTCATAAAGCTCAGCAGCAAATGAAGGGAAGAAAATTTCATATTGGTCTGTAAAAATATACTTCTATAGCCAAGCTTCCTCTGTGAGACAAGCGTTTCTGTTTTATCAATCCACAAATTCTCACTCTTTTATTTCTATATATTCTTGAATTTATTTCTTTGAAGGGTGCCACATCCGTATCCTTCAAATAAATCGTAGTCTCAGTAATAGAACAATTTTTTGGCTTGGTCTGGGCTGACCTAGGTTCAATGTATATTGCATAGTAACAAAATCCTAAATCACCTTCCATTTTGGCAATGACTTACAAGAAAATCGTAGTCTCACCTGAAGTGACTTTGGGAGGATGTAGAACCAAGTTTCTGCAATATTGCAGGATGTGGATATGCAGTATTATTATGTTTGCTTATTATTATAATTCATAAATCACTTCTCTCCATTATATTAAACACTTAAACATGTCATATAAAACCATAAACCATTATTGAAATGAAGTAAAATGCAAATGTAATAATTAAAATTCTAAAAGAGATAATAAGAAAATATACACATGAAGACATCAAATTACAATGGTTCACTCCAATGTGGGGCTACTTCCACAAGAACGTGGGGCTACTCCCACAAGAACTATAGTACAACAAAAAGTTCTTGGTCTGTGCACTAAGCTGCAGGCAATCTGCACACTCAACTACAAACCCATACCTATGTGCACTCTGTTGGAGAGCCTCTCCTTTACCACAAAACTACAAATCAAAATAATTTAGGCATAAACACTGAATACAAATATAGATAGGATGATTTTATTCTTATTATTTTACCCTATATGTACTATTACATCTGAGGGTTACATCATTACAATAAGGATGGTCCAAATACCATGGACTTCCTAAAACAAGTAACTATGGCCCAAAAGCCCATTATCCTTTACAACCTCATGTGATTTTATAAAATGAGTGGCTTTGACCCATTTTTAAGACCTTATACCATGCAGTATGTTTTAAGTGATCCACTTTGCTTCTTGCTACTCTATTGTGCCCTTGGCTGCACACTCCACTATGCCCTCAGCTCCAAAAAATGCAAAGTGTTTACCAAGGTCTAGGCCAAGTTGGGTTGTGCCCAACAATGTGCACATGGAAGAATGATGTGGGCATATGACATGAATCATAGGGCATAGCGGTACCAAGGTTGCAGCCAAGTTGAAGGTGATGTAGAGGTAACCGTGAGATTTGATGTTAGGATGGTGCCTGTCAAGAGTTAAGTGATGTTGGATTCTTCAGAATTCTTGATACTAATATATCTCAACAAATTTGTCAATTGATGGGAATATATACATGAATGGAAGTTCATCGATCAAGTAACGGAAGCTGTATTGAATGGATTCCCCATGCATTTCCAAGGGACTTGTAGATTAGAGAATGAGGAGGTGGAACATCAATTGATGGAGTGGAGCCATATAATAGATGGTGTGCCACTTGGTTTTTAGCTATTTTAATATCATGAGGCTGGTTCATCCATATAAATGTGACCCATCAACAATAACAAAACATAAAATCCTATTATCTACAAGAGAGTGGTTATCCTATTATATAATATTGTAATAAAAGAGTTTTTGGTTTGAGTATCATATGTTAGGAGGTTAGAATAATACTATCAATTGCTTTATGTTGAAACTATTGAATTTGATAAGAACATGAATATGGTGTACTAAGTGATCTGGTGAAGGTTTCAATGTACTACGGACGTGGAATTACACCATCACGGGCATGAAATGCCTCATTTTTTCAGTAAAGTAGTGTTACAAATACTACATCAAGTTTGGAGGAAAATATTCAAGTTGGCACAACATTTCATCTAGAAATCATATTCAAATGAAATTTATATCATTAGAAATATCTAGAGGATTACAAATTGACGGTGGTGTTAGAAAGGAATACTAGTGTAATTAAAGAAAGAGAAGAATATTTTGACAACCTTATCTCCATAATTTTACCTTGGCCGTTGGGCTTGGACACCATACATCCATAATCAATTGTTAGGGGCTAGGTTGTTTTATAGATAGTATTCCCAAATTTTTACATCATGTACTTGAGTATATAGCTCCTTTTCACACATAGGGTACATGAGAACTATCCCATGAAACCCATAATAATATTAACATGTAGGTTTTCCTCCCTACATCAAGACTTTTGTCATAACATAGCCACTCACATCAATATCCACTTCAAGGGATAATAGAAGTTTGATAATGCAATATTTTGTGCTTGATTGATTTTATTCTTTGACTCCTCAAAGGCCTTTTACCGACCCTTTAGTAACTAGAAACACATTCTTCTCACTGTTATGTCAAGGAATGGTGCCCTACTACTAAAACACAGGCTATGATTTTCCTCAACTACTATGCTATCTCAACAATGCTACTAAGCAGAAATATTTGTAAACATTAGCCACTTCATAGTGGCATCCATAATGGTGGGATTTATATAGAGATACCTTCCACCAATCACATAGCCTAAATACACAAATGAATATTGTGAAGAATAACATTTCCTAAAATTTTCTAATAGATTGTGCTTATTCAAAGTATCTAGCACCTGTAGCAAGTGCGATATGTGTTCCTCCCATATAATAGTTTTATAGTTTTTAGGGTGGTCTTCCTTAAGTATTATTTATTCACTCACACATCATAATATGTTAGTTTGAAATATAGTTGGGTGAAGTATTTTTGTTACTAGAATTCATCTAATAGATCATCTTTCCTAGCTAGGGTGTAGCTATACTTGAGAGAATTTATGTTTGTTTCCCTGTAAACAATGCACATTTAGTAAATCCAATCCTTCTTTGCAATAATTATGGTAAGTGACTCATAAGGCCATGTACTTGG
This sequence comes from Pinus taeda, assembly GCA_000404065.3. Taxonomy (NCBI): domain Eukaryota; kingdom Viridiplantae; phylum Streptophyta; class Pinopsida; order Pinales; family Pinaceae; genus Pinus; species Pinus taeda. The sequence goes on along the minus strand of APFE030577165.1, from coordinate 13,750 downwards.
TTGAATCACACCTCACTCTAGTAGTTGTTAAATATACTTGTTTACTTCATTTCTATAAATAACTATCTAGACAACTAAATATTTGGCAATGGAGAACCTACAATAATTGTATCTTTTTCTTGACATCCTTCCTAGTGGTGTTCTTATGGGATATTCTAAAAATCCCTCGTATTCCTATAGAAATTGTTCTAGTTACTATCTTTGTTCATTAGAGCACCCCTCTAAGGATGTCTTTGATATCATTGATTATTCCCTTAATAATAATAAGACATACATTTTAGTGGAGCTAATTAGTTTCATAAGTTTGTTAAAACTTACAAGTGAAATATTAGACATCCCCTTATGCATATTGAAGATGAAGTATTTTCCACCCTTGGTAAGGTAGTACTAGTTTCTATCTACATGAATATTGCATTCTATATGCATATAGAAGGACTCCTAAACATAAGTCAGTGTACATTCATGGAACTAAGTCTAGTTCTACTTTGTCGATAAAATAGTCACTAGTATCAAACTTAACTTTCAATTTTTCAATTTCATTTATATCCACCTACTTTTCGAACCATACCAATGAATATGGGCTAATATTATCATCAATATTCAATGCAAATGTGTTGACTATATCCACTGCTATGATACTTTGTAGTGAACTTGAGCCAAAGAGAGAATTACACATTGTTTTCTTGAGTTGTATCTTTATATGAAACAACCTTTTCATTTCCTTCTCTCCATGTGTTTGTAGGTTATTCATATTCATATCCTTTTTCATTGAGGTGTAGAAAATATTTTCATGACACATTGAAAGCCACTTTCGACTAGATTATTCAAGTCCATAGAAATGAGATTTCTTTTTTTCCAATCATTCTTTCAGTTATTAAATTTCATTTATACGTACAATTTCCAACATTTATCCTTTATGTGGCCATTAAAATTGTAACGGTTGTAGTGGTTATGAGGGTATTTGCACTAATTTGTAGTGGGTTTTTCCTTATTATCCTTAGCTCCATTCAAATTCTCTTCTTCCCTTAGATGGATGCTTCCTAGTGCTCCTTTTTCTTTAAATCACTTTCATATAATTTCTTTGTATTGGCCTACAAAATCACTTTCTTAAATAGAAGATTATGTCTACCCACATATATATTTTAAGAGAAAATATGGGTTCTTGGACAAGATAACCAACAATATCTCCATCTTCTTAAATTATATGGTGTACCCTTATAAAATTATCCCATGTTTCTTCCTAACGTATTAAAAAGTCCATTAGTATTATATATACCTAATACTTTATAGTTTGGAATTGATGAGGATCTTACAATCCTACCACTTAGTTAGTAGAGCATATTCCTCTAGCCTAAGGATATCAATAAGGATTTTCCTCTAGTCAAGGCAAGGCCATCTAATTTCAGAAAAGAAAATGAAATTATTTTGTTCTTCCTATATTTGTTTACTAGTAAAATAATCCTATAAATTTTGCATCCATTGATTTAATATTACCATGTACATTTTCATGGTCTTATATCATTTTCTTGAGTATTATTTGTTGAGTTAGACTATGTAGAGATTCCTGAAACTTGTTACATTTTGGGTGAAACTTCACCCATAGTTAGGGAAAAAAGGATATAATGTAAATTAAAAAGGGAGTGAAACATCAAAAACATAAATTATTTTGAGAGATATTACATTATATAGTCACCCATTAGAGTGAGTGATGGATATGCATAAAAAACAAAACGAAATAAATTTATAGGCAATTTTGGGAATTAGGAAAAATGTTCCATGGTTGAGAACTTCTACATTTCCAAACACTTGATTTTATTTGAAAATGATCCCCTTGGATATTGGTTTCCACAAGCCTATTACAATTGCACCCCCAACACTATTTCCTTTAATTTCCCTAATTTTCAAAACAATTTCTTATTTTTGCAGTTTTCTATTTTTTGGCAGTTTTTTGGGACATGAACTTTTGGAGCCATTTTGATGCTCTAAACATTTGTTTTTTGGGAAATGGAAAAATTTCAGGGCCATGACCTAGAATTTTCAATCAAATTTTTTTTCCTCATATCAACCTTTCTAATGGATTATTGTGCATGCTAAATGAAAATCATATACCAAGCTTGTGACCCCACTAAGTTGATGTTCCAACTAGCCCTAACGGTACCCACAAGCTTTTGGTTTTTCATCTCCCAAGGTTAGGTTTTCAGACTTTTTTGTTTTTTCATTGTTTATGGATCATAAAAACAAATGAGAGCCTCATTGTAACTCAGTTCAAAAGGCATGTAGTAGTCACATCTCTTCTTAGAGATAAACTACCATTGTAGTAGCTAGTTTGTTTCCTTTTTGTAGGTAACAAAATTTTAGGAGTTGTTATTTATTAATTGAATTTATTTTTTGTTATATCTCAGTGTTTTTGTTTAAATCTATATATCATTTCGTTCCTTCATGAATAGAGATTATACAATATCCAAATTCTATGCTTCACCCTCGTATATTCCTCATGTATCATTAGACAAGGACTTGAATTGAAAATAATATCAGTAGTTTTAATCATAATGATGGCCATAAACTAAGTTAATTGTCAAAACCTACTATTAAATTTCTTTCTAAGAAGCCTAATTCTCACATTGATGATTAATTCTATGTTATTGTGATTTTCTTACTTTTATTCGCTTCAAGGAATTAATAAAAATTTTGTCCTTCTCTTTTACATATTTCTATCTAGTTGATGTAATCCAAACCTATTTTCAATATTTTAATTTCTTTATCTTCCTAATATCATACAAACCTCTTAATAGTTATTTAATTTAAGTTTGACAATGCTTGAACTTGTGACCATGTTTAACCATGGTTGACATTTTTCGACTATGGTTTTTAACATTCACTTATATGTGACTATGGTGTTGGAATTATGATACACATGTTGTCCTTGATGGAAACTGACTCAGATGAAAGATCACAGTAAAGCAAGTTAACAACAAAGAATTACAGATTAGACTACAAAGAATGAAGAAAGAGAGGTATACGCAGCTTCACCTTGACCAAGGTGCATATACACAGAAGTTCACTGAACACAAGTAGCGTATACATAGACATACACATCCATAGGAGGAAAATGGCGTATATCTTGGAAAACTAAGTTTTTAGTCCAAGGTATTTGGTCCATGGTATTTTGATCCATGGTATTGGTCCAAGGAATCTAGTCCGAGCTATTGACCCTAGGTATTTGGTCCAAGGTATTGGTCCTAAGTGGCTTTGATCTGTGGTATTGAGAAAGGCCTAAAACTATAAAAGGAGGAGAAGACCATTATGCGAGGTGTGCAAGTATTGAATATCTCATGAAGTGTGAGATCTAGTATGCAGATTATTGTTTTATGGTACTCTGCTTGATCTGAACCAAGGATGAACCTCAGCGGTTGGTGAAGGATAAGATGTAATGATGGATTAGGATCTTAAGGCTTGAAGTGAATTATCATTATGTGCTTTGATCATGTATAATTTAGATATGAATATTGACGCATGTATTTTTCTGTAAATATTATGATCTCGATATAACTTACATCTGGAATAGCTGTAGAATTATGAATTAATATTTACAGATGTTTACGCTAGTTGGATTTGATAAAAGTACGTATACACATAGGTTCAACATATGGAAGTAGCGTGTACCTCATAAATTATGTTTTAGTCATTTCTGTTTGTTATTGCAGAATTCTGGGTTCTCGTGACTATATTTTGGTGACAGTGTTCGGACTGATCAGATTGACTATCAAAGTGATTGATTCATTGAGTTATGGGTGATTGATAAAATAATGTTTGAATTTTAGTGATTGGCTGATGCAGATGTATTTGATGATTGAATTGCAGTTATAATGTTGTTGATGGACCCAGTCTGAAAATTTATGGAACATGGTCCTTGGAGGAAGAAATAAGGTTGTAGCCTTCTGTAGATTGCAACCTAAGTATAGTAAACATTTCAGCTAGTACAAAAGTTAGGGTTTGTAGCTCCCTTCAAGAATAAGCTCGAGAACGAGAGAAGGTTGTAACCTTCTACAGGTAGAAGCCTGCATACTAGTATAACTCTGCACCAGTACAAAATTGTCAACTGATTTCCTTATTATTAAAAGAAGACAAAGATGACAGTAGTAGGTGCTTTTCACCCACACTACGTTTCCACCTTATATCTTGGTGTTCATGTGTGTTACTTATGTGTGATGCATTATTATTATTTTACTGCACTATCTAATAAATCTATGATATACTGTTTAAAGTTCAATTCATGACAAATTGGGCAAAGAAAAACTTCTCTGCATATATGTTGGTTGCTTTAAGTACAATCACGTACGCATGCTAGCTCATTTAACTAAAGTGGCGTATACAAATCTGTTTGGGAAATTAAATTATTGATCTAATAATACTAATTCAGCCCCCCACCCCCACAGTATTATTTCCAACAATTGTTATCAGAGCAGGTCCTTGAGAAGAAGCTTGATCGCTTGAAGGGAGATCCTTCATCATGAGTAATCAAGAAAGCGTGGGATCCATAAGACCACCAATATTTGATGGGAGCAACTTTGTTTATTAGAAGATAAGAACCACAACCTATCTACAATCAGTTGGAATGAATGTCTCGGAAATCATGGAAGGATGATATACATTTCCATCAGCAATTCCTATAAATACGACAAGTAAAAAGCAATATGAAACCAATGCTAGGGCTGTCAATACATTATTTGGAAGTGTGTCACAATCAGAGTATGTCAAAGCTATGCAACTCAAATCAAGCAAAGAAATATGGGACGAAATCATTCTAAGCTACGAAGGAGACTCTCAGGTAAAACATGCTAAACTGCAAACTCTCAAAATTCAATACAAAACTCTTAAGATGCACAATGATGAAAGTATAGCTATTTAATTCTTACGTATTGATGAGGTTGTTAATTATATGAAGAATTTGAGTGAAGAGATAAAGGAAGTTACCTTAGCTGAGAATGTTTTAAGATCCTTGTCTACTAAATTTGAATCAAAAGTATCTTCCATACAAGAAAAATAAGATGTACAGGCTATCACTATGACATAGCTTCAAGAAATCTTAACTGCCTTTGAGATCAGAAAAGGACACCCATGAGATATGGGAGAAGCCACATTTAAAGCTTCAACAAAAGGAAAGGAAGAACTCAATGAATTAGGAAATATTTCAAAAGAATAAGATGAAGTAAACTTTGTCAAGAAACCTCAACGGGGTTCCAGAAGATTTAGAGTTAAACTACCTTTCAAATGCTTTTCGTGTGGCAGAGTCAGTCATTATGCTACCAAATGTCCTCATAAAGATAAATATGATAAAGGGAAGGAATCTGCAAAATGGAATAGTAAACAAAATGTAAGTCATAAAGTTGTTATGCTCATGGAGAGAGTGATGGTTTATCAAATAGTGATGAAGATGAAAATTGTAATGACTATAGACTTCTAATGGCTTATGACAATGATTGTTTGGATTCTTTAGAAGAAGATGACCTTCATGAAGAAATATCTATACTCAAAATCTATTTAGAAGAAAAGAATATGATTATAGATACCTTGACATACCAACTTGTTAAAACAGAATGACACAATGAAAAACTAGAATGTGAAATTGTGGGTCTAAGAAAGGATCTTGAGAAAAAAAAATCTTAAGAAAGGTTAATAGAGACTGCACGTTACCTAGTTAATGTTTTTCAATTGGATTTGATGCTTTTAGATAGTCATCTATTTCTTTTAATTTTAATATTTTATTCAATATTTTAATATTTCTCCTTTATGTACAATACTATACAGTTATATTTATTTATTTTAATTGTTGGGATGAGATCCCCTATGTCAATTTTGAGGTAAAAGCCCAAGTTTTGGGGCAAAATCCAATGTTTTATGTAAAAAGATGTAAACTCTGCAGAAATTGTGGTCACGGTAGTGGAGCAAGTAGTTAAGTAAAGTGTCAAAAAATGGTTTTTACCCTCTTTTATGTAAATTAAGACTACCTTTTGAAGATCTACCCATAGTGTGCAGACCATGGGATTGTATAAATAGGCATGTCTTAGAAAGTCTAAGGCATAATAATGATAGAAGAAGAATATAAGTTGTCTATGCCTACAACAAAAGGAGTCTATGTTAGTGTAGAATGTAGAAGAAAGGCTCTTCAGTTGTGTCCACAAAAACCTAGAGTACGGTGTGCACCTCAGTGCTCACATGCCTACATTCTTGATTCTGTAAGATTAACTCATTATCAATAAAGAAGATTATTATAGAAATTCTTGTGTTTATACATTTACTTCTCTTATAATGCTCTTTATGCTGTGATGAATAATGGGTTTATTAAATAATGTTGTATTGATGAGGGAGTTTACTTGATCTATATTATTATGTGAATGTAATTGATATCAAGTCTTTACATGAAGATTATCTTGTGTATGTTAAATTTATCTAACACTTAAGAAAATCTAAATAAATACTGGGTTAAGAATAATCTTACATGTGAGTAAGTAGCTGATTAGCCTCCTCACGGTCCGCAAAAGTCAGTCGCAGCTGGATGAATGGAATATATCGTAGTAGTCAGATATGAAATTACCGTGGGTTAGAACATCTCGTATGGTGTTTTGGAAATGTTGATTTTGGGTGTGATTTAAGCATGAGTTAGCTGGTTGTTGGCAATTTGAACTCCATGCAAATAACATCATAATGGATTCATTTCTATAAAAAGGATTTAATATTAATATATGTATCCCATTTTAGATTATATACAGTTTATTTATCTTCACATTCCATATATTTATATTTATATGATTATTTCAGTTACTTTAATAATTTTAAAAATGAACTTGGAGTAGGTCATCGTACAAGAGATTTGTAGAAATGCAGGCAGTTGAGTCAATAAATAATGTGTTTTTAAAAATTGTTATATTGTACGAAATGTCTAAGTTATGGGATTCATATTAAAAGAAAACTTGTGACAAGTCATTGTATAAGAGATTTGTAGAGATGGATACAGTTGAGTGAATGAAGAATGGTTTTTTTTACTATCTGGCAGCGTTGCACAAAACTTGAAAGCTTTGCATGAGCTCGTTGGAATGCTAAGAAGGTACAGTAAAAGAGGCATTCCTAAATGAGGTATTAATTTAGTGATTGTTTTTTTAAGTAATAGAATAGCAAATCCGTGATGGTAAGAGCATGCATTAGTAGTTGTTAGTTACTAATGTGATTCCTACCCTATTTGTGGATGAACACTCTGGCTTAACACTGTGGCTTTTACTACTATGCTCAACCTTTAGTGTTTTCGTGTTGTTTTAAGTTCTTTTGACTTTGTTCTTTAAGTTACATTGATGGAACTATTGCTAAATTTGTTGTTATATATGTGCAGATTGACATAGCATCAATGCTGGATGAAATAATTAAGTATGTGGAACTTCTGCAGATGCAAATAAAGGTTGTTCCCCAATCTCTTGCAAGATTGAATCTCTGAAGCCTATTATACGCTCAGTGATCTCCATATCACTAGCTATTCAAATTCTCATTTTGATAGAGATAAGGGGAATCGACTCTCTACGTGTACTTATTTGATGAGTCTTGGAACCCCAACCATCAGTTGAATATCACCCAAGCAATCTGTTCCTCATGATGCTACAACCAAAGCCGAATATGTTGCAATAGCCCAAGCTACAAAAGGAATCATTTGGCTTCACAAAATACTTAAAGACTTGTAGGAGAAATAAAAGCCTTCAACTCCACTACTAGTCTACAACTCTTATGAAATTCAATCAGGGAGAAATCCCAAGTTTCTTGAAGCAATTATATTAACACCAAATATCACTTGATTCAACATTATGTGGAGGCCAAAGTTATTCATGTGATACATTTTCCTACTTCAGAGAAGATAGTATACATATTTACAAAGCCACTAGGACCTGAAAAGTTTGAAAAGTTGGGAACGTTAGGGGGCATGTCACATGTCCTTTGAGATTAACTGGAGAACATTAAATAATAATTCAAGATTGTTATTGTATATTGTATAATATGCAATTAGTTTTACATTTTTTTACCATTAATAAGTTACTAAGACACAGTTGCATCATACCTAGATTACACATGTATAAATAAGTAATTTTATCATTACTATCACGCTCTTTACTTGTGATCTTTCATTGCGCAATTTATTTGGGCTTATACATTTGTTTCATATTTGTTTTTTTTCTTCATATATAATATTTATCCATTCATATATATATTTATAGATATAATCCATAGCACATTTATAGCTTTTTATTTTTGCAAAAAATTATCTATAAGTTTCATGTTTATTATTTATTTTATGTCTTTTATTATTTATCTGTAGGTCTTAATTTTGGTTTTTTTTGTTATACCTTAAAACAACAATTTAAAATAAAAGCTACATGAATTGCAAATTTAGTACAAATGGTATAAAGAGGTCAAATTGGAATGAGAAGAAAATAAAATGATAATACTAAAGTATGCTTGACTAGTTGGTTGTTGACCATCTTTAGTCCTTTCAACTAAGATAGTAATATATTACTTTCAATCAAGGATGAGAGAATATTATAGAGAACTACTAATGAAGAAATGCAACATTTGATTACAGCTTCCATAGGGTTGTTTGCAACCAAGACAAGTAGTTATAAAAAGTATTTGTTAACCATAATAATCAGATAAAAACTTTGTGAATTGATTTAGGATTAACATATCTCTAATAATTTAGATGACAGATAGTTTATCTCTTCAAATTGCACATATTGATTTTACTTACTAGAACCATTTTAAAAATGAACTTGCTGTAGGTCATTGTATAAGAGGGTGGTAGAAGTGGAAGTAGTTTAATGGATAAACAGTTCTTTTCAACTAGATGCACTTGAATAAATAAATAGTGTTGTTTTAATGCTTTGTGGATGGACGATATTTGATAAGGCTAATTGCTACAATGTTATAATTAGCACTTAATGTTTTTCAATTGGATTTGATGCTTTTAGATAGTCATCTACTTCTTTTAAATTTTAATATTTTATTATATATTTTAATATTTCTCGTTTATGTACAATACTAAATTATATTTATTTATTTTAATTGTTGGGATGAGATCCCCTAGGTCAATTTTGAGGTAAAAGCCCAAGTTTTGGCGCAAAATCCCATGTTTTATGTAAAAGGATGTAAAGTCTCAAGAAATTGTGGTCGCGGTCGCGGAGCAAGTAGCTAAGTAAAGTTTCAAAAAATGGTTTTTACCCTCTTTTATGTATGTTAACACTACCTTTTGAAGATCTACCCATAGTGTGCAGACCATGGGATTGTATAAATAGGCATGTCTTAGAAAGTCTAAGGCATAATAATGATAGAAGAAGAATATAAGTTGTATATGCCTACAACAAAAGGAGTCTATGTTATTGTAGAATATAGAAGAAAGGCTATTCAGTTGTGTCCACAAAGGCCTAGAGTAGGGTGTGCAGCTTAGTACTCACATGCCTACATTCTTGATTCTCTAAGATTAACTCATTATCAGTAAAGAAGATTATTATAGAAATTCTTGTGTTTATACATTTGCTTCTCTTATAATGCTCTTTATGCTGTGATGAATAATGGGTTTATTAAATAATGTTGTATTGATGAGTGCCTTTACTTGATCTATATTATTATGTGAATGTAATTGATGTCAAGTCTTTACATGAAAATTATCTTGTATATGTTAAAGTTATCTAACACTTAAGAAAATCTGAATAAATACTGGGTTACGAATAATCTTACATGTGTGTAAGTAGCTGATTAGCCTCCTCACAGTCCTCAAAAGTCAGTCGGAGACCTTCAGCTAGATGAATGGAATGTATCCTAGTAGTCAGATATCAAATTACCGTGGGTTGGAACATCTCGTATGGTGTTTTGGAAATGTTGATTTTGGCTGTGATTTAAGCACGAGTTAGGTGGTTGTTGGCAATGTGAACTCCATGCAAATAACATCATAATGGATTCATTTCTATAAAAAGGATTTAATATTAATATATGTATCCCATTTTAGATTATATACAATTTATTTATCTTCACATTCCATATATTTATATTTATATGATTATTTCAGTTACTTTAATAATTTTAAAAATGAACTTGGAGTATGTCATCGTATAAGAGATTTGTAGAAATGAACGCAGTTGAGTCAATAAATAATGTGTTTTTTAAAATTGTTATATTGTACGAAATGTCTAAGTTATTGGAGTCATATTAGATGAAAACTTGCGACAAGTCATTGTATAAGAGATTTGTAGAGATGGATATAGTTGAGTGAATAAAGAATGGTTTTTAAATTGTGATATTGTATGATTGACAAATTTTGGATGAGGCTAAATGTTTTCATGATGCAGAAGCTTATTTTTATACTTGACACATACTTATGTCTTTTAAATTTGAAATTAGGTTTGGTTAACTTTCAAGATTTTGATAGAGATCAAATATGGTTGGGTTAACATTCAACATTTTGATAGAGTTGATGCAAATGAAAAAATTTAGTTTCTTTAGGAGTGGTTGGAAGAAGGAGTTTGGGAGAAGCGACTTGGGTTTTGAAGAGGGGGCGACAGAAGCCAGGTGTTAACTATGGAGGGGCATGTAGGAGGGAGCTCCACTCCCTCCTATAGCGGCGTGGTTTCAAATAGAGGCACATAGATGAGTTTGAACAAGCTCTGGAATTCAACTAAGGTAGAGATAAAGAAAGATAGTACCCAAAAGCCCAAAAGCAACAAATCCCATGAAAAGGAAGGGACCCACAAGGAGGCACGAAAGGAAACGCACTTTGGAGACATTAGTCATAGAATGGAGGGTAGATCTAGAATGGGACCCTACAAGCCCAAGTCTAATATCAAACACACAGTATTCGAAGGAGGACCCTACTTCTATGCTGTTGTAGGCCTCTACATGTGACCTTGGATGATGAACTTTGTTCCAAAGTGAGAAACGTTCACGTCGGTCCCGATATGTATTAGATTATACTCCTCACCTTTAGATTACTCGCTGCTGGAACCCTTACAAGCTATAGGTAACAAATTAGGAAATTTTATAAAGATATGAGAGGCGAATTTGCGAGGTAAGTATACATCCTTCGCCCGGATATGTGTAGAATGGAATTATGTGGAGCACTCCAAGATGAAGTCATCCTAGCGGTATATGGTGAGGAATGGGTATAGGTGGCTAACTACGAACACATCCCATTCAGATGCCATAAATGTCATGAACATGGGCACCCCTTCAGAGACTTCCCACTCAAAAAAGAAGAGGACAACTTGAAAAACAACACACGAAAAGACCCTGAAGGTTTCACCAAAGTGGGAGGCAGAGGGAAAGGAGCAGAAAAGAAGCACCAAAAGAAACCTAGTGAGAATAATCGAGAAAGTGACAATAGTTTTGAGATTTTAGAAGAAGGGGGGGGGGAGTATGGAGATAATAAGGAAGTGAAGGACATTCATACACAGAAAGAAAAAAAGGATAGCATGGATATCATACAGGTAAAAAATGAACTAAAGGAGGACCCAACAAGCACTATGGGACTTGGAAGGGACCACGAGACTACCCGAAGTGAGGGAGGAATGGAGGACCAAGACCTACAAAAGATTCTCGAAAGGGAGAACCTTGAACTAGAAAAGTTTTTACAACAAGGAACTAATAAAGGGATTGACTCTCTGTACATTTGGAGTTGTTGTTAATAGGATTTGTTAAGTGACATTGAAATAATTTAGTTAACATGAATAGTGAGATATTTTATTTATGGATAAATGAAGTTATCGTGCAACTTATCTGGTATTTCTAGAGGCATATGCAGGTCAAGATGAGGTCCAATCATAGATATAGGAAAATCCATGAGGAGTTAAAACATAACACTAATGGGGAAAATGGTGGTAGATCTGGAAGGAGGAATAGAGAGCGGGGTAATGGTATTATTCGAGGAGATGTATCATTAAGTGCCCTGAGAGGGGGGACTAGAACACATGTGCATTCTTCTTACAGACCATCTATTTTTTCTTCCAAGAGGTAGCACCATCATTCTCACCATTATAATCATCATTATTTAGGAAGTAAGCAAAAGGATCCCATGCTTGAGATGCTTAGGAAAGACAATCCACCCAAAATTGATGGGGATATGAAGAAATCAAAGCAAGAAGAAGATTGGTTTCTTTGCATGAAGATGTTTTTCAGAACTCATGACTATTCTGAAAATATGAAAGCTAAAATTTCCACCTATAGCTTAAAAGGGAAGGTAGAAACATGGTGGAAAGATTGGAACAATGGAAGAGGTATTGTTGAGAAGGATATAGTTTGGCATGAATTTGAAAAGCTCTTAGGAGAGAAATACCTACATGAACATTATTATGATAGAAAAGATAAAGAGTTATACGAACTCAAGATGGGGAAACTATCAGATGATGAATATGTCACCAAGTTCCTAGAATTATTGAGGTATGTACCATACTACTAGAGATGAGAAATCCAATATTCAAAGGTTTATTAGTGGGTTGTATATGGAATTTAGTGATAAAATTGAGTTGTGAGAGGCTTAGACTCCGAACAAATCTATCAAGAAACTAAAATAATGCAATGAGAAAAAAAAAATCAAACCTAAAATTAAGAGTAGCCGAGAGGAAAAGAACGCCATTGGCAAAAAGAAGGATTGGCCTAAGAGAAATTTAGAGAAAAGGGATGTTAAGTATCTAACGCTAACAACCTAATTCCAAAAGAAAATTAACATTATTGTTAATAAAAATGTGCAACATTCAAAACCAAATGATGTCAAGTTTGAAGGCCAAGAGCCACTAAAATGATGGACATGTGGTGAAAACCATAGAAAAGTGGTTTTTCCACATCAAAAACTTTGAACCAAATATATGCAGTAACCATGAATCTTTGATAATGGGTGAGGTAGCCTAGACTATGTCTAAAATTTACATAGTAGTTGACAAACACCAGCAAGACCACCAGGAATAGATCGTTGAGATGGAAGGTAACATGCATGATCAAATTATTTCCATTTTAATTGATCCATGTTATAATTATAGTTATGTAGACCTAGAACATGTTGAAAAATGAAATATTGTTAGGAAAGTGCATGAAGGACCATGGTTGGTTTGTTAAAAACCAAAACAAAAAGGAAAGCCACTTATTGGTTAGATCATGTGCATTTCAACTTAGTGGCATACCCAAAACAACACACTAGAATGCATTTCCATTAGGTTCATATATCATATTATTGGGTATGGAATGGTTGTACATGTGGAAGACTAAGGTGGATTATTTTGAGAAGGACACTGAGTGCTTAGAGGAGTAGGGAGAAAGCAACGAAAATCAAGCCTACATCATTAATATATATTACTACAATGGAAGCCAAGCGTAGTAACAGAAAGGGATGCACATTGTTTCTAGTACATATTTCTAATGATGAGAAAACTTGCAATGATATTGAGAATGAGGAGATGGAACTATTGAGAAGGTGCCTTCTTTTGTAGTAGTCACAGATGTCTTTCTAGTGGAGGTTCTTGGATTACCTCCTGACATAGAGATACGATTCTCTATTGAATTGGTACCTGGAGCAGCACCAAAATCCAAGACACCCTATATGATGAGTACCCCTGAGTTCATCGAGCTGAAATTCTAGCTAAATCAAATGTTGGGAAAAGGGTACATAAGGCAAAGTGTGTCTTTATGGGGAGAACATGTTTTATTTATAAAAAAATAATGATGGAACCCTTCA
>APFE030577159.1:83359-119787 GCA_000404065.3 Pinus taeda | reverse complement strand
CACAAAACCACGGACCAAAAACCATAACAATTCAATACCATGGACCCAATACTTGGGATCAACACTTATGACGAGATACCATGGCCCAAAACCATAGGTTCAAATACAAAGGACTAAATACCACGGACCAAAACCATAGGATCAAAAATTGTCGGACTAATACCATGAACCAACCATAAGATTTCCCATGTGCGTGCACTTTTCTCTGCATGAAAGTGAGTGAACTTTTCTCTACATGAAAGTGCGTGAACTTTTCTCTGCATGAAAGGAACTTTTCTCTACATGAAAGGAACTTTTCTCTGCATGAAAGTGCGTGAACTTTTCTCTACATGAAAGGAACTTTTCTCTGCATGAAAGTGCGTGAACTTTTCTCTGCATGAAAGGAACTTTTCTTTGCATGAAAGTGCATGAACTTTTGCTGCACTATAATTTATCATCTGAGATGAGTGGGTTGCCATCAAGTACAACATATGTATCATAATGTCAACACCATGAGCCCACACTTACCTAGAAATGAAGCCAAGGTTGTTATCAATTTGCGCCTTGATGCCCTTAGTGAATGGGAGAATTATAAACAAAGGAGGTGATCTCTCACATGGACACCAGTCTAAGATGTGGCCAAAGAGTATGGTAACAATACTTAAGGGCCTCATATAAGTTAAGGGGCATGCACCCCTAGTCAAGATACCTAAATACAATAGATATGATTTGTAACTCCATGAAAAGAAAACGGTACCTCGCAAATATATCATAGTATATGGTGCAACAAAAGATGAATGATGCCTTTGTCTCAATCTCTTGAAAATGGCACAACTAACAAATCATGTTTGATCAATTAAACAAGTTTTCCATCTCCATTTGAAATCCATGCAAACCTATTTTGAACTAGCACAAGGAATTATGAGGAGAACTCATATAATGGAAATCTGTGTAGTCAAGCCAAACAATGAGTTTGTCTCTCAACTCCATGAATTTATTAGCGTAGAAATACATCTTTGAATGTAACCCACTGAATGGGTTTATCAAATAAATTTATATGAATTTCAAAAAGATGTCATCTCGAGTTATTTTGTTCAACGCTTTCCTAAAAGGTAAGAGGTAACTTGGAGCATTAAGAGAGTACCAAAATGGAGGAAGTTGGTCCACTAAAAGACCCACAAATTCTAGAAGATATTATACCCACATAACCCAACACCAAGAATGACCTGGGGGGCACACTAAAGCAATGTAACTTAATAAACAATGCGTCAATTATATATATCAATCCTACCCTTTCATTGAGTTGATGAAACTTCAAAACCAATGTAGAAGTAAAACAACATTGAACGAAGTATCAAGTTAGAGGGGTCAAGCCCCAAACTCTACACTCTCTCTACTAACATTGAGTGGTTGTCTAGTAAACAAGGTTGCAAACCCTAATAGCCATAAAGTATTGTGGGTCGAATGAGCGCAACCATTAGAGACACCATGGATGAAATGCTTGGAAAATGGTGAAAAAAATCCTATACCTATAGAAGGGAAAGGGACTTGTATCCTTTTTTGACCTAGGGCCAAAAATCATATGTCATATTGAACAAGGCCCTAAGAATTGTAACCCCAAGAGTAGGTGTTAGTAATATGGATCTCCTATCCTTTGAAAAAGAAGTGATAATCCAAGAGAACCTTGTTTGACATGTGAAAGTTCATGATCTTGGTTTCACCCAAGTTGATCGTCCACTATCAAAGGTCATAAAATAGGTCCAATGCATCTATATTTCTCTATAGATCTTCTAAAAATGAATCCTACAGCATCCAATCATCAATGAAAATAATAGTAGAGATAAAAACCTAGGGAAGAAGACACCTATTACAAACCTAATAGTGTTGCCTAAAAATTTTATTTTGGTCATCTCCAATTATAAGACATTTCCTTGCCTACAAAAACTTGACCAACATGTGTGTGTTACAACAAAACCACACCTCTTCTCATTAGGTCTATAACTTCACCTTAAGTAACAATATCTTAGATGTGCAACCAAAATCATCCAACAATGGGCACACATTCAATTGTAGCATTTAAACATCCCAAGAATACTTTTATACTTGGACGATATTTTTTATATTACTTAGTCAAAAAATTGCATTGCAAGATATAATGTTTCTCCATGTAATGATACCACAACATGCATGTATAAGCATCCCCTAAGGAAAATTCCTTGAAAATTATTTATATGAAGACTGTTATGAGATACGAGGTAGTGTGGTCAAGTTTTTGTGGCTCTTTTGTAGACTACAATTATCGAAATCAAAACTACCCATATGGCTTGTGAACGCACAACTACCTATATGCCTTTCCAACATAACCCTTGAAACATCTACAAACCCGCCACCTATAGGTCCCAATTCTTCCATTCTTAACTCAAACAATGTAAAATTCCCCCTATTGTATCAACCCTAGAGTTAACACAATCACAAATCTCCGTGTTCACCCATATATGAATGCCCAAACTTGTTATGGGATTTGCACATATGGGAATCCTCTTTATGTATGGGGAGTGCCTAACAATTTTTCCTTCTCTAAGGTGCCATGCAAGCCCATCCATGTATAAAGTGGAACAAACTTACAATCCACCCACCAACAATGAGACCTTCAACCCCTTTGATCAGCAAATTAGAACCATTAGGCCAAAGGTATCCCAACTTATATAAGACAACTATGGATGTTTCACAACTCTATCCATTATTTGAGAAAGCATCATCTAGGCTTGAAAAGTTATATCCATATCTTAACTAATTGACCAAGATGCCTACAACCCATGAGAAAAACCCACATAACACTCATCTCCATCTTGGATATGGTCATGAAGGAATAACTCCAACTCATCAATGTATATCCAATAAGGTGAGAGCCAAAGGGTTGACCCCAATATTACTCCTAACAAAATCAAGCACCTTGAGTTATACAGAGAAAACTATTGACAAGATCACACAGAAGAATATGGTGATCAATAAGGTCTTGAATATTTTGATGGCTCTAAGCCTCTAGAAAAGGACCATTCGAGTTACAAAGACTTTTTGAAAGCCTACAAATAAATAATAGACTTTCAAAGAGAAATGACTTTTCTTCTCAATCATATTACGAAACGTGAGAATATGATTGATGGTATGATGTGTTTGTGTGAACCTATATTTTCCTTTAGCTCATATATTTATCCCCGTATGTTCCTTATTAAGCCCCATATGAAGAAAATTAGAATAGAACTTTGAGAAAGTGTAGCTAGTGATGATAGTTTTGTAGTTGTTGGGATCAACACTAGAACCTGAAGGGTGTGTTGGGACCAAGTTTTTGGTAGACCTATGCAAAAACCATGGTTGAAAATGTATACAAAGTAATCATATAGAGAATCAATACCATGCTTGAAGAGCTCAAACTAGAACCCATCCTTGCATGTTGCTTCACCAGAGCTCGTTACTCTAATTTCCTTTCGAATGTCTTAATATGAGAATAAGTAGCAATGAAGGAGTGGGGAGGAGAGGTAACTTAGAATAAGGGTTATATAAGGATATCATGAATATTGGAGGTGTGGGAGAATATGGAAATGGGATCCCAGTGAAGGGGCAATGGAGAGAAAATTGGTATTACAAAAAAAAAAAAAATTGGAAAATGGATGAGAGTACTTAATTCATGTCTCGTTTGTGAGATAAAGAGGTGTTTCTTATAATGAAGAAGATATAAATAGGAATTATGAAGCATGTTAAAGCTACATATCAAGTGTATTTCAATACTAATCATACCATATATTCATATTGTAGGGGATGGGTCTAGGAGAATAAGAGATGGACCTAAGGGAGTAAGACATAAGGTATGCTTCTCATATGGTGGAAGAGAGGAAAGTCTATTTGGATAAGGTTGACTCTAGATATGGAAACTAGGACTCAAAGAAGAGCATATAGCAAAAAATAATAAGAGAAGATGTCAAGGTCACCTCATTAAAGAGTATCTCGGTCCAAGGTGGGCTCAACGAGGAGTAAGACCTAACTTGATCTAAAATTACTAAATGATTTGCAAATAACTATAAGTATGAATTTTGTTGGCTTAAATTTTAAAGATTAATGAACTATTTAAAATATAAATTGAAGAAAATAACATCATAAAATAACAAAGAAATGAAAAGCAACTTGGTAACGAAGTTCACCCATCTTGGGCTATGTCTCTTGGTCTGCTTCCAACGAGCAGTTGATTCATTATGAGATGCAAAAATTGTTATTTCATCAAATTGTTATCCAACCTACAAACAAACTTGTCTTCAAATATGCTATAGAGGCTGTGGAAATCTAAAATTCCACTTCCCACTCTTGGGTAGCCAATAAATGGCTTCAAATCCCCACTTTATTCGATTTAGATAGAAAAATAACAATTTAAAATAATTATGTGCAAAGAAAATTTCCAAAATCGTGCCCTAGTGCAATGGTGAAAATGTTTGGTTATATTATGTGAGTTCACAACGTCGACCCCCTTTGGTTGGTGATTTTTCTAGTAGGTAATATATTACAATTTAAATATAAAATACATGTCCCACCATACAAAGAAACTCATTGGAACATTAGTTACACTATTGGACTATTGGAGCAAAGGTCACGGGATCGAACCCACGGATGATCCAATTTTAAACATTAGATAATATTAAAATTTTAAATAAGGTTTGATCCATTCATTTCCAACAAATTTCCATTGCCCCAATGGTAAGTCATATATTTGGTTTTGACAAGGTTGTTGGGAGTTCAAACCCACTTGACAAGTTTTCGCCAACCATATGTCCAACCCTTATAGCCAATTTAAGGTTACAACGTGACAATTCCTGATTAGGCCATGTCACATATACATGATCATCCCACCAAATCATTTTCCATGTCAGCAACTCTACTAAATAAGTAGTGTCATGTGATCATCTGTATAGGAACATGCCACATTAACATCCATACAATCCATTCATCATGCCATGTCAGAATTTGTACTACCACCTCAGCATACGTATAGCCATGTGTTAATACATACACATATTTTTGCTTGTTTATACAAAAACTCATAAGACCATTCATTTATCATACATTTTCCATTTGACCTTGTTCAATTGACATTGGAAATATCTCAACATGCTCTTCAACATGGAGACACTTTCATCAATGTTTCAGATTGCTAACAAGGGAAAATGTACCACCAAAAATTAGGGGCCTCCCAATTGTGAATTCCCAATTATACCTCACAGCGTTCGGGATAGGAGCCCCATTCGGTAACTGGGCCAAACTACCACCATGTAATTTTTGGTCGTAGCTATAATATGTGGATATGTCAGAGCAAGGGAAAAAGTGAAATTCCCGAAGAATGGGGATGAGATGATCTCATCATTGATAACCTGCATAATGGAATGTAAGAATGTAACATAAAAACAATAATAAGCATGCCTCAAGAATGGTTAGTGATCCAAAACCATCTCAAACATACATGAATAGGAAAGTGCCATAAGTTAATTGTAAATCAGTTCACAATAAGTTACTGGAATAACGTGAAATAAGAAAGCAAAGATTCAAAGAAAACATGCAATCTATAAGGTATGAATTAGTTCATTAACATAGCGCCCACATGAAAGCACACATGCATATGAAATCATTGATGTTCCATTTTGAACATCCATATGTAGTATGATGTGCATAGAACCTGAATAAATTCATGAGTGAGTTGCTTCACTCACATAGAGTTTCCACTGAACATGCTTTGAAATATATGCATGAGATGTTCTATTTTGAGAATGTGATACTTATCCTATGATATGTGTCTGCACAGATGTACTGATGATATTTGAGATTGTTGTTGAAAAGCACAATTGTATGCTGCTTTAGTATGTGATCTGCCATGATATCTTGGATGAGAGGTCCATAGCATGACCAAGGTTGATCATGATGTTGTTAGCATGGCTAGCTGGGAGGCAAGATACATAAGCTCATTAGAGATTTGTTTGAGCATGATCTGGATATGACATGGATACACTATGATGATCTGATTGGCAGTAAGTCCCATATTTATAGTTCGGACCGAGATACTATCAAATTTTGGGACAATGCAATTGTTCGAAACAAGCTCAAGCTTGTGGTTGGCACCTCCTTGAGAGGGAGGATGATTATGGTATCCTTTTGTGATTCATATGATTATATATTATCTAACATGATATTTGATTTGATGTTCTGTATGAATAGGAAATAGTTGATATTGAGACAAGCTGATGATGAGAGTAGTGTTGATCAAGGACATTGAGCAAACTATTCCTACCCTACTTGAGCTCCCAGGGTGAGAAATTGAGATAGAGGTCTCCCAGGGTTGAGGGAACTCTGGACAATAAGGCATTACCCTTATCTGTTACCCAGGGTTGAAGAATGTTTCTCCCCTATCTTTATAGGGTCACAGAATGTTGCTCCCCTACTTGGTCTTTGCAGAATATACCCCAGTTGGCATCATAACCTCAAGCAGGCCAGCGTGATGGAAATACCACTCCTCGTTTTGGCCAACGAGGTGAGAGTGTACTTGGGGTGTACAACCCAATTCGATTATCATGCAAGTGTTCTACCACATGACTATTCTGGGTCATCAATGGGAAGATCGATAGGCAATAGGATGGGTTGAGATAGCCAGATATGATACCGAGTCAAGGGTAAGTTCCCTGATGAAATTTCAGGTTCAAGGGTGTAAACCCCTGTGTGATGAGTTATTTTATTTCTCGGTATGGGTGGAAGCTATTGCTCCCCGATGTGGTTTCAAGTTGAGATGTGATCCTTGATGATATGCACTTCGATGACGATTGATGATGATATTCTGGGTAGTAGCCTGTCGATAGAGATTCTAGATAGTAGCCTAATTGGATAAAGAGTGGTATCTTAATCTCCCCTTAGGTAACAAATTCTTCTTTTTCTAGATCCGAGAATGTTCAACATACAAGTAGGAACAATCAAGTGATAAGCAGGAATAAGCAAATAGATCGAGATGTACAATGATGATTTGTGATGGTGAGACACTTGAGATGGACATGGCACGACAAAAACATGACATAGATGATCGATGATGATACATGATGACACTCGAGGATTATAGAATGGCATATTGTTCAATGGAAAAATATTGGCGAGTGGAATTCTCCCTTGTTCAGAGGGAGTATTAATTTTCGCAATTATGGTAAAATTCCACCTTAGACAGCTCAAATGTCCAATATTATGATTTCATTATATTCCTCTTTTCAAGAGGACCAAAATCGACATAAAGATGACCCAAATTTGTCAATCGGAAGTTGAGTTATCAATTATTTTATTCATATGTATTATGGAATGGGTTGGCCCTAACCACATGAGTAACTTCTTTGGTCAGTATTAACGCCAAGTGAACCTTCGGGAAAACCTATAAATAGAAGAGACCTCAAGATAATTTAGACACATCTTCTCTTCTCTTTTGTCTTGGTTCGTACAGGGTCGATGGAAGGAATTCGCTCAAGGGTCCCAAATCACAGGCGAAAGGTTCGCTCTAGGTTAGGGTCTTCTGCATCTCGATCACTGGCACAGAACTGAACATTCTGGTCCCTGTACGTTGGCACACAAGCCTATGAGAGTGACCAGATTCCCATAGTCATTGGCACAGAGGCTTATGGGAGCGACTCTCAATTCAGAAGCAGATCGAAAGGTTTCGTTCCTTGGTCACTCGCACAGGGTAACCCTGGGAGCGACCTTCCATCTCAGTCGCTCGCACAACATCAATAAGGGAGTGACCCTACCACCTCAATTTCTCGAATCAAGACCTCCTGAGAGAGGCCTTGCAGTCACAGTCGCTCGCATACAATGACAGAGAGAGCGACCAAGGAGTTTCATTCGCACACAATCAATCCTGATGAGGGTGACCAAAGTTTAGATCTAAGATTTGACATCTTGGATTCTATTGACTTCAATGATCTGGTAGATCTAGGTTTCCCACTACTGTTATACATATTTATAGATTTATAGATCTAATTTGTTAGTTTACACTTCAATATTTGGCCTATTGACAGCGACAACAGTACTTAGCAATGTTCGGCACAAAGACAACATTTCTCAGCAATGTTCGGCACAGTTACAGCAATTCTCATCAGTGTTCGGCACAGCGATAGCAGTATACATCAGTTGACATCAGTTTGTGACAGCACATTACAGCCATCAGTATGAGGGTTTTGATTCCTCGCATGATTAGATATGTTTCATAGATATCATTATTGTTTTGTTGCATAGATAAAGTTATGGATCATTGTACTCTCTTTTGTTGCATCATTTGATGACGATCTAAGAAGAAGAAGATTTGCAAGGGCTTTCCCCGTAGTGAGTTTTTCCCTCGTCTCGGACCAATCCTGGTGTCTCTATATGTATGCATGCTTTCTTCTATTTTTCCTTTTATATTCTGTTGCATTGATGATAATGGTGATGTTGTTTCTTTCTACCTAATTGCATGTGTTGATGCAGATCTAAATAATGTAATGAATATATGGGGTGAACTTAATGTATTAGTGATGGAATGAAACTATGGTCTACAGCTTGTGCAGTCAAGACAATTTACAAAATATTTACTCTTGTTATGGTTTTGGTTTCACATGGATTAACTTCTCTTCATCTGTCTCCACTGGGATTCATTATGGTTTTCACCCATATTGAAGGTGTGAATAATGAAGCTATGCTAATATAACATTCTTTTATTTCAAAAAAATATTTTTATATGAGTGTGCAAGTGCAAATAGCAATTTTGAGATTTTAGGAGCAAAGAAGAAAGGGCACCACGATGAAGTGCCAAGGTTGCTCAATGGCATGAGAAAAGTATTAAGAAAGATGATTATGGTGAGCTAAAAGGGTATTTTAATCAAATGACAACATGGAATTCATTATATACCAAAAAGAAAAGAGGAGCCTTCCTACTAAGAAGCCATGGAAGATTCACTAATGTGTATGCTCAATTTGATATACATGATCTTAGTGTTCCATGAGAATGGAAGATAATGGAGCACAGGTTGAGGCTACCTTGAGGAAGAAAATGGACATTAAGGTGAAGTGTACCACAACTTTCCAACAAGGATGACCAAGCCAAAGCACACATCCAAGCATTGGAGCAATCAAAGAAACTAAAGGGTTGGAATTAGTTGAGTATTTATTGCATCTTCATTTGTTGTTATTTGGGGAAAGTATAACCTACTATTTAAAACACCATTTTCCATTGAAAAGAAAGGTGATAACATGAAGTGAGAACATATTTCAACTACAAGTCGATTACAGGTGGCTACCGTAACTAGATTGGGAAGATGGAGGTTTCATTGTCATCAATAGCATTTAAGGGATGTGTGTCCCAAGCAATAGTTGCAGGCAAGACTTGGAGGAAGATTCTGCTAGTATATATTGGAGATCCTCGTGAAAATTGTATTCATCTTGAGTAGTTCACACTACGGGATTCAAAAACGGTGAATTTGTTGTATGAATACTATGTTTTCCTACATATTCTAGAAGGAAGCATAGATATTGTTCACTTTTCAGCTTTCTTCCCACACGAATCAGCGCCATCTTTCTCAACTATTGGATATAATGGAAGCTTATTATGGAAGTATGAAGGTTCTATTAGTACTAATGACTTCATAGAAAACATTAAGAAAGCAAGGTATTATTCTCATAAAGTGTTATCAAATTTGATCTCATCCAAGCATGAAGTTTTTTGCATTTGGCTCATTACCACTAAAAACACGTCTTCCTAATGGTGATGTTGACTTAACCACAATCAACAATTTTCAAAACATTTAGGATAAATGGGTAAATGATGTGTGTGTTATACTTGAAGGAGAAAGGCACAACAAGCTTGTTGAATTTAGGGTGAAATAAGTTTAGTGCATCCATGTTGAGGCCAAACTTGTGAAATGTGTAGTTGAGAATATTGTAGTAGATATCACCTTTAATCAACTTGGTGTTTTGTGTACACTTTGCTTCCTTGAGAAGGTCGAACAGCTGATTGGCAAAGACCATTTATTCAAGCACAGTATTATATTAGTTCAAGCATGGTTTTATTATGAAATTTGAATACTTAGTGCACGCCATGGTATTATTTTTACATATGCTTTGGAAACTTTGGTCTAGTATATATTCCATCATTTTCATGCATCATTGCATGGTCCATTGGAGGTTTTATACAGGTTTCTAAATTATTTCATAAAGTTTGATTGGGATAATTATTGTCTCAATTTGCAAGGCCCTGTAACAATATCTCCTAGTAATAATATTGAACCACCTAAACCAGAAGGAGGTGGCATGTTGCTTAGCAAGAAATTCTTGAAGTAGTGCATTGATCGGATTGTTTTTCCTCTCAAGGACCATGATAATAAAAATGGATCATTGACCTTAAATAATTTGAATAAAATTGATCCAGTGTGAGAAAATAACAATCCAAGCCACAGTGTGGGCAAAGGGAATTTATACTGCATACGCAGTGCATTTGCTTATGGTGTTGAAAAGTTGGGGCAAATACTACTTTCTTCCAAGGAAAAGATTGACAAAGAATTGGATAAGCTTTTTCTCAATATAATGGAAAGGTATGGCAAAGGACATCATCTATATGTTCCATAACCCATATTCTTCTCTCTAGAAAGTAGCCTAGTTAAGGAAACAACAGGCTTTCAGCAATCATCATACTCACATGTTGAAGAGGCGCTCAATAAAATGCAGTTGTAGTCCATGAAACAAATGTCATTGAAAGAAGCACTCCCTCTAATGATTCATATGAAAACTATCGGCTTAATAAGATTTCATTTACATCCTTGATTGAACATAGTTCCACAGTTTTAGAAGCTCATCAGGCTAGCATATAGTTCAAATTAATAACTCGGACCATGGATCTATACAGGAAATTTGTTTTTCTGACATGGTTGCATGGAATAATTCATTTGGTGCACAATTAAACTAAATAGGGCATCAAGTGTCTTAGTTCCTCTAACATGTCTCCCAATCGATCCAATAGTAATAATAGTAGTTTCCATAGAGAATTAAATTGTGTAAGTGGTAATTAATTAGAGGGGATGCAAGATATCTTGCCAGTAGCCATTCCAGCTATGATGTTTATAAATTCGAATCACTACATGGTTTACCTAAGCAGAGAAAAATGGTGAATGGACATGACTTTAGGTCTTCAATAATTGCCAAAAGAAAATTTGTTATAAGTTTAATTCCAGGAAGTTCAAAACTATGCTCATCTCCAACCATTGACATGAGAATCATAGTCCAAGTAAATTTGAGAGGTGAACAGGTGAAAAACCAAAAAAGTCATGAAGAAATTGTCGCTTCCTCTGAAAACTCTCCAACTTTCTATCAATATGATGACTGCAAATTTTCTAGCTACCTTGAACAATTGTCTATCATTAATACTGCCATAGATACAAAAACAAATATACGAGATGCAAAAGGGATTTCCAAGAAATTTTATATAAACATATGGTGAAGATCATAAATCTGTAATCAAAACCACTCAAATGGCTTCATCTCAGCCTTCATCTATCACTGGTTCTAACACTTTTCCATCGATTCCTACAAGATCAAATAACACAGCTCCTATGGGATTATATTGAACTACCTGGTTTCACAAATATGACAGAAACATCTCGTGTGAGATGTTGGAAAGTGCTAGCCATGAATATTTACAAGACTTTTTCAACAAATGTGAATATCTTCTAGACGACAATTGTCTTATTTGTTTTGTAGTTTATCTAAATAGTCAATGAAATATATAGTAAGTACATAAGAAACTTTGACTTTATCAAGAAAAAAAATCGTAGTGTTATCGCTTTTTCTAGCACCTGTACCACAAGTGCTTCAGGAGATATAGAAAGCTTCCTAGAGACACCCTCTGGATTGATTGTGGACCAGTGCCCTAGACATCTTAGATAAAGGAGTGCATGGAAGATTATCAGTGAGGGGTTTCTGTTGCACTCCAATTGTTACGTAGCTTGGAAAGATAATAAAGGGGGAGCTTGGTTCAATAATATTTCATTAAGGTGAACTCAAGTAGATACATGCATCCAAATACAGGGGGTGAACAAGGTTGATCTAAAAGAGGAATGTCTTGTTCTGATGGCCGACACACAACAATGAGCAAATTAATATTGAAGTTATGGTAAACGTGAAGAAGAGGAGAGAAAGGAAGGAAATAGATGCATAGAGTTGTAAACAAGACAAAATCCTAAACATCAATGTTCTGGCAGAAGGATGGAAAGCAGAAGAGATGCAATGACAGGAATTGCAGAGCGCGAATTAAGGTTTCATGTTTTATAGCTCATGGATACACTTATCACTAATCATCACACATAATTTTTTTCTCTTGAATGTACATAAGTAAATATTTAAATAACACACGTATTGTTACTACTTAGCAGCATTCATATAACCATGAGAGAATGAGACCGACAGCTTCATTACACAATTTCAGTGGAAAAGAAACATACATGAAATGAGATTTGCAGAGGGGAAAATATACTACTTACAGCCATGATTGGAATCATCAAAGGGTTTCATTAATCCTAAAAATGAGAACAATATACCATTCCATTACATTTAGCCATATATCGCTCGAGTCCCTCATGAACAGGGAATTAGAACCAAAGTGGAATCACAAAATTTGGACCACTTTGGGTGCAGAATTCCGGAAATTGTATTAAGTCTTTCTTCCCTCTATTTATAAGGAGAGGGGAAGCTTTAGAAAATAATTACAAAATATCATACCCTGAGCTCCAGTTCTCTGATAGACTATTTGTCTCTACGTGCGAAGGTTGCTAACTAAAATGATTTGATTCGGATTAGATTCCGCTCTTGAAGATATAGAAATTAAAAAACAAACAAAATAATAAGAAAAAAAATGATGATGGGAGGAAAATATCTCCCAAATGTCCCTGTTATGGCCTCTGCCCAAGCCACGTCTTTGCCTTAATGATCTAGCCAATTTTCCTGTCACTTTTGCCTTAACTGTTTGGCTTCACCACTCGCTAGAGTTGGTAGAGATCAATTGTGTTGGCTTGTCACAGAGTGGAAGAGGAGATCGATCTGGCAGTCCTGTGTTGTATGACTGAGTGGAGCTCCAAGTTGAGGCATTAAATCTTCCCTGAGCCCCATATTGATTTACCACCGATCCATGCTTTCATTTAATACTGCAATTGTCGACCCATACACCTTCAAAGCTCTTTACCATGTTATCGAAATGCAACATGCCTCATAAAATAACCATGTTGTGATATCAAGGACTCCAATATGAGCACTTAACACTACAAAACATTGTGAAATAGCAAGTTCCGATCCCCTTAGGCCCCCTTTTCTTTGAGCCCTTTCAGTACTTTTTTGTCATATGACCGGGGCCTATGACCAGGTGTTTAGTCATGGGGAGTTAAAGCCTTTGAATGTGTGTCTGGAAGACCCTTTCCTCTGTTACATGAAATCTCGCTTATCAGCAAAATCATCGGTCGTTACACTAGACCACCTCTGCGAAACTGCTAACACCGACCTTCGATTAGGCCCAGTTGGAATATCGCAATTAGCACTTTCTGACCCGTGCCATTGGTATGACCTCCAGAAATTGTGATCGTTGATTTTTGATCACCTCTTTTGCTTAGCCCTTGGTTCTTCGGCTCTTCCCGTGACCATAGGCCAACCCCTATATCAGAGTTTTTCAATCGGCGATTTAACTTTAGTACACAACACTTCACTTCATCGATTGCTGAACTCTGATCACCTTTTCTACTTAACCCTTAGTCCTTTGGTGCTACTTGTGACTATAGGTCAAACCCATATCGGAGCCCCCCAATCAGAGGTTTTCAATCAGTGATTTCCTTTTAAGGCACAACATGTTGCAATCGTCGATCTCTGATGTGTGACAACATTACTGCCACGTGGCGCTTCATGAATGTTGACACATGTCACATGGATATGTCCCCACATTACCTGAAATTTCCATATCAGCATGCCACGTGTCCACGGTACTGCCACATCAAGGTGATGTCATCCACCACATGTCCCTTATCGGAACCAATCATATTCAGCCACGTGGCCCCTTAGAGGAGAGAGACAAGGTCTGCCCTCTTCTAGTTTTGCGACTAAATTCCTTTGTGAATGCTTCTTTAGACTTTTTCGGCGCTTTAACAGTGGAGGCTCAATCCCGGCAAATTTAATCGCAATCGGAACTCTATGCGATATCGCAACTTTAAAGGGGTGTCACCTGTTTGATCGTTGATTGCGATGCGTCGTTCTCTTGATGCTTTGATGCCTTGGACCTCCAATGTGCGGGATCGTTAATCGCATATCGGCGAAATGATTCCACTATTGCATTGCACCGTCGACCTCCGATCGCCAATATGCGGGATCACCAGTATCATGGGACCTAGGATTTTACCCTTAGGCATTTTCTCTTTGTCTTATGGTTTTTCAAGAGTAACTTCAATATGCTCTAACTTTTGATTCTAGAGTCCATTTGGGGAGTTCGTTATACCATTGGAAAGATAATTCTGAGCATTATCCATTGGAGGGGGTCTGATTCAGCTTTGAATGCTTTTGTGTCTTGGAAGATGGCTGCAAACCTCCCTACTCTTTTGCCCTCTTTTAATAGCTGAAAACACATTTCGCAGAGGATGACAACATTGGCTCCACATGGGGATATTGTCTTGCTGGAAAGGTGTTGAGAACCTGCAGACTAATAGCCTTCACCATTTTGCATGGATTTAAAATTTATAATGCACTTCTATAACCAGAAAATATCCATGAAACTTTTTTTGCAGGGAGTCTTTTCCTCATCGAACTAAAAAGCAGAAAAGTAAATTCTAACAACTGGAAAATAAATGCTCATCTCGTAAACTTATTTATATACAACTGATGAGCCTCATCATTGAGTAATTATATGGACCTTAATACACCTCCAAGCTTATTAAAATCAACTCTTCTCATAATTACTTACATATTTTAATTATATTTTTCTTAATAAGATGAGTAAAAGTAAGATGTTATGTCTAGCGATCTAATGTGCATTGATTACAGGTTTTTGAGAACAAATCATGGCAATTTGGCTAATTAAGGGCGGAAACTCAAATGGGACAAGGAGGAGAGATTGTAGGAGATAGATCCTCCTCATTTAATCCTCACTCATTCAAATATTTCTCCATCAAATCGCACTAGCTCAGAGTTGCAAGTAGCCGAGTCACGAAGGTCAAAAGGCAGCCGAGCTAGTGACAGTTAAGAGCCAATTCATCTTGAGTTTGGGAGCCAAGCCTCCCTAGATTTAAGGAAGTCGTTGGAGACATCAGTTGTATAAATAAGAAGGCCTAGAGCCTCATTAGGATTCAGATTTTTTTATGTAAGACCACTAAGCATTTTTGAATTCAAGGCTTGTGGAAGACATTGTTATGTAATTTTTCTAATGTGATAATGGGAATGTGAATTTCCTTGATCCAGCACTGAGTTGACTTAGAGGGCTTAAGCTCTTGGGTTAGGGCCCAACCCTAGCAACAAAGGATCCTCTTCTTGTACTTGTATGCTTAGTTGATTTCATAGATTAATGGTTGAATTGGTTTTAGCATTATTTCATTGCGAGTAGTTGTGAATTTGGATTAGTTTGCTTCCATTTGTGTCTTACTTTAGTAGTATCTTAGAAAGATAAAGGAATACCAAAATTCTGTTAGAAGGGGTACTTGGCCTCACTCCTCCCTTCAGGAAGTATGGCTTGAGGAAAGAACTCATATGCAGCCCCAAAAAGATAGAATTCTGATTTCTCATGGAATTTTGGGTTTTCTGCTACTTAGGCTAGCATCTTCCCACTTTTCAAGAATAGGATTCAATTATCATCTCTAATATCTTTAGCCT
The DNA here is from genome assembly GCA_000404065.3 of Pinus taeda. Taxonomy (NCBI): domain Eukaryota; kingdom Viridiplantae; phylum Streptophyta; class Pinopsida; order Pinales; family Pinaceae; genus Pinus; species Pinus taeda. The sequence goes on along the minus strand of APFE030577159.1, from coordinate 103,887 downwards.
TGTATTAGATCTCATATTGTTTCACATTATTCTACAAGTATTTCCATGCATGAGCTAGGCAACTACATAATGAAATTATGTTTTCTTTAGTTGATTGGAAATCTTTCTTATTTGACATGATCCATGGATAAATGTCAGTGATTGATGCAGTGCAGGAGTTCCAACAGTGCAGGGAGATCTCATGACCAGCAACCCCATCCTAACCTCATCCATCCATGATCATCACTTTTTCCACTAAGTCCCTTAAACAATTCGCCCTTCCATAGGAACAATGTTCCAAGTTTGTTGAGCAAATCCAGCCATCTTACAAACTCTGTTTTGAGCTCTGAAGAAGTCTTAGACACTCCCTTGTTTTATTTCTCCCACCATTCACCTTCCCTAAACCCTACACCACCTTCCAAATCACTCCTATTGCTCTCACTCAAATCCTGTAACAATACAAGGGATCCTGTAGGAGCATTAGGACACCCTGTATGAAGCATTAGGACATCGTGTAGGATGACCTGTAGTGGCATGTTTTAAGGCTGAATTGTGAAAAAGCATCTAGGAAGGTAGGAGAAGACCCCTACTCACCTCCCAAGCCATATGACCTTTCACCACCATCTCTAACCTACCTGCCACATCACTAAGAGGATTTAGCATTCATATTTTTCACACAAAAAGGACAAAAAGGAAAAAAGAGTTATAATGTTCATTTACATGCACAGCAGTAGAGTGTTTGGTTATTTCAAATTGCATGCCTAGGACAATAGTATTGCATACATGTTAACTTAGCATTCTTTAGAAGCAAGGCCTCTTAGAAATTAGTTAGATGAGTGGTGTGTTTAAGAATTTGATTTCAATCTTTCCTTACTACAGTAGACAAGATTCCAGTTACTGCAAATTTCCATTTTCCTCATTGGTAATCAAGCTTCTTATAAATCAATAGAACGTTGGTTTGAGAAACCATAGTGGTCTATCGCCATCTTAGCAGTGACAAAGAGTGGACCCATCGCATATGCTTGTGTATACAGTACAATCACCTCCAAGTTTGTACGAACCCCGGGTTGACAAAGTAAAGTTGGTATCCCCAGGCGTTGCAGCATTCTTGCTGCAATACTGGTGCTCATCAACAACTACTACTTATGTGTTGGAAATTAATTCACCTAAGTGAGTTCATCCCTCCAATGGTATCACGTTAGCATTTGGGTGTTGGACCTAATTCCTTCATGCTGCTAAAATTTAAAAATCAAAACAAGCATGCAATTGTAAAGCAAGAGGTCATGTATTACCAAAGTGACATAAAAAGGTGGGCTGGAAGGATCTTGCTCCTCAACATGTGGTCCAAAGACTACCATAGGCCTTTCTTCCTATATGTTTAGACTATCAAGGGGTTGGATTGAAGTGGAAGGAAATAGAAACTGAGGGACTTGGGCCTTGAAAGTGGGTTGCTTCAAGAGCTCAGATAATGGAGTTGGGATCTTGACATTTTCAAGTTCTTTCTGGAGGTTAAAGAGTGCATGGCCTTTTTCTCTCGTGCTAGTTTCTACAGGCTCCTTTTCTCATTCAGGAACAAGTCTAGTGCGAGGAGATGGCTTACCTTTTTAATGATTTCAGGTTGACAGACATTTGGGTCGGAGGACTCTTCCTTTCTTGAGATAGTTGGGTCTATATGTCTCTTTCCCTTGTCAGTGGACTTAGGGGGCTCCTGGTAAGAATTACCTTCAATCTAATCTAGTGTTCTTGATCTCTTTCTATATGATCATAGATCATACTTCTTGTGCAACTGAGCGTGCATGAAGTCAACGAACTGTTTGCAGTAGTCATCGATCTCCTCATCGTCCAGTGTGGCATGAAGCTCTTCCTCCTCTTCATATGTCCTAGGTTCTTATTCCTCATCGGAGAAAGAGGAGTACAAGTTTCACCGAAAAATGCTTGCATCCTGTGATGGTTCCTCTGGATCATATTCTATGTACAATGGAGGATGAATATGATCTTGTTGTTATTTCCTCTCCCTTCGCATTAATTGTAGGGGAGGCCTTTTGTATTGGGGATTGTATCCCTGATTGGAAGTTAGAAAGTTCTATCTCTGAAGGATTTTAATCTTCAGCTCCATCCTTGTCAGTTTGTTGGATAAGTTCTTTATCAACTTATCCATTTCCTCTATCCTCTCTTCTCGGAATTCTCTTCCACTTTTTCTTCTCTCCCAGATCGGATCTTCCTCTAGAATTTTTGGTCGAGGTATAATTCAGTTCTAACTCGAGAGCATCAATTTGAATTTGATCTAAGGAAGGAGACTCCCTCTCTCTCAGTGTGAAACCAAATTCTGAATCAAAATCCCCAACGAAGACTAATTTGGCAGCGGCCTGTGGGGGTTTAATTTCAGCAAGCAGATTGTTATACAGTTTATTAAATATTTTAATAAAATCAGAGATATCCTCACTAGATTTCTTCTTGATAGCATTAAAATTTGTGAGGATATATCTGTGGTATCTCTTCTCTCCCCACTTATGCAAAAAGGAATTCTCCATCTCTTCCCAAGTGGTAATAGAATTTTTGGGAAAGGATTTGAAACACTTCCTCACTTCTCCGTCCAAGGATTGGATGAAGAGTCTCAGCGCTACATCATGATGCTCTACATTCTGATTTTCTGAAAAGGCATCGAATATCTCTATGTGTGTATGTGTTGTGATGTCGGTCTCTTCATTATACCTGGGCAAGAGCTTGAGATAGTCATGTGGCATTTCATTTAGGGGTTGAGGCATATTTAAGGGGGCACACTTGTTTAACAAGAAACCTGGGATAGCCATTTCGATTAGAGGTGGAGGTGTTGTTTGAATTACTTGAGGAGATTAAGGTATAAACAATGGTAAGACAGTGAACTGACAGTGGAATGAGGAATTGTTCACACTGTGGGTGAGGCTTCTTTGGAGTGTGTCTTTTATTTCCTCGACTTCTTCTTTTACCTCTATGGACGTAGTACTAAACAAATGACCGCCTTCTGAGGTATATACCAGAATTCTAGGAGGAACTTTAGAACAATGGATTATTTCGCTCTGAGAACTGGATGTAGATGTTTCAAGAGATGAAGAGATAGTCACATCAATATTTGTAGTCTTTTCTTTCCAAATTCTTTTGGAGATTATTCTTTCTAGGTCAGATACGGAGGGAGTACTTTGTTGTGAGGTATCTGAGTGAGTATGCAGTCTCTGATAAGACTGAATCATTAGCTAGAATTTCATACAGTGGAGTCAACAAGGTATTTATCATAATATTGAAAGAGTGGAGTTGCCAAGGTGAGAGATCTTCAACCCACACTTCCCTTAATCACCTAATGGAGGGAATGTACATATTTGTCGTACCCAGGGAAAAATATTCTAATTCATTCCCCAGCAACGACGCCAGAAAGATGTTGTCACTTTTTCTAGCACTTGTAGCACAAGTGCTTCAAGATATATAGAAAGCTTCCTAGGGACAGCCTCTACATTGATTGTAGACTAGTGCTTAGGGCATCTTAGATAAAGGAGTGCATTGAAGATTATAAATGAGGGGTTTCTATTGCACTCCAATTTTCACATAGTTTGGAAAGATAATAAAGGGGGGCTTGGTTCAATACTCTTTCATCAAGGTGAACTCAAGAAGATACGTGGATCCAAATATAGGGGGTGAATTGGGCTGATCTCAAAGAGGAGTGTCTTGTTCTGATGGTTGACACACAACAATGAGCATCTTAATATTGAAGTTGTGGTAAAGGTGAAGAGGAGGAGAGAAAGGAAGGAAATATATGCATAGGACTGTAAACAAGAGAGAATCCTAAGCAGTAATGTTCCGGCGGAAGGATGGAAAGCAGAATAGATGGAATGACAAGAATTGTGGAGTGTGAATTAAGGTTTCATGTTCTATAGCTCATGGATACACTTACCACTAAGCAGAATATGTAAATATGTGCTCTTAAATGTACTTAAGTAAGTCTTTAAATAACACAAGTACTACCACTACTTAGCAGCATACATATAACCATGAGAGAATGAGACTGATAGCTTCATTACACAATTTCAATAGAAGATAAACATACATGAAATGAGATTTATAGAGGGGAAAACATACTGCTTACAACCATGATTGTAATCACCAAAGACTTTCATTAATCCTCAAAATAAGTCCAATATACCAGTCCATTACATTTAGCCATACATCGCTCGAGTCCCTCATGAACAGGCAATTAGAACCAAAGTGGAATCACAGAATTTGGACCACTGTGGGTGTAGAATTTCAGAACCTATATTAAGTATTTCTTCCCTCTATTTATAAGGAGAGAGGAAACTTTGGAAAACAATTACAAAATATCATAGCTTGAGATCCAGCTATCTGATAGACTAGTTGTCTCGGCATGCGAAGGTTGTTACCCAAAATGATTTGATTCGTATTTGATTTCGTTCTTGAAAATATAGAAATTACAAAACAAACAGAATAATAAGAAAAAGGAAAACAGAATGATGTTGGGAGGAAAATATCTCCCAGACATCCCTGTTATGGCCTCTGCTTAGGCCACGTCTCTGCCTTAATGATCCGTCCAGTCCACCTATCGCTTTTGCGTTAACTGTCTGACTTCACCACTCGCTAGATTTGGTAGCGATCAACTGTGTTGGCTTGTCATAGAGTGGAAGCGAAGACCGATCCGGCAGTCCTGCATTATATGACTGAGTGGAGATCAATGCTAAGGCATTAAGTCTTCCCTGAGCCCCATACTGATTTACCACTGCTCCATGCTTTCATTTAATACTACAGCTACCGACCCATATGCCTTATACCTTCGCTGCCTAGTCACAGTCCTCGACTGCCACAGTTCTCTTCTCGGGAATAGATTACTTCGTTCATGAGACAGTCCTTCATGCTCTTTGTGTATGATATTGGTCAGACAAGTCACCACCAAGAGCTATGCCAAAATCAATCACTATATATATATAGTTCTTTAAGAGTAATTTTGACTTCCGAGAGCTATCACTGCGTGCGGATATATACCTTTGTAAGTTTTGTATAGACCTCCGAGATCTTGACACGATATATATGTAAAGACTTCACTGATATATTACCCTTGCTCACTATGTATGTATATCTTCTTTGTTGATTGTATTATCAATTTTATCCGAAGACTTGTTTATTGACTCAACATTTCTCCTTATATATATCGATTAGCTATGGTACATTAAGCCGACTTGAGTGCCTTAAGCTAGGCTAACATATCATTGAGGAAATCATTGTCTTTTTGTAGCGCTGATTTTCACGAGGATAACGACACTTGTTATTGGAGCGTAATCCTTTGACCTTACTACTTTCATAATACTTATGATGAGACATAAAAACATAAAGACATCAAGAAGAAGTCTTTAACCTATGGTAAACACATCTTGCTCATAAAACCCATGATGCAAGGAATAATTTTTTTTCTTCTTTTACATAATATTAGAATTACAAATCATAATGAAAACTGAACCTAGTTACATTTCCTTCAACACTCCCTCTTAAGTAGGGAGGTATTCATTAAATGGTACAAGGTTATTCAACACTAAATATATCTCATAAAAAGAGTCGGACTAGTAATTCACCTGTATCACATCATTATAACCAACATTGTCACATAGTAAGGCCTTGACTAACAGTTATATCTCTTAATAGATCAGAGCACAATGTTGGCGAGTCCAATGAGGGTAGACACCTTCATCATTGTCTCTCAAGGTACATACCCACCCAGGCGTTCACTGAGTATGACCTTCTAGGAATATTCTTGTCTTGGGTTCCCAGCCCTCAAAGAATATCAGTCCTCTTGCTAACTCTTACCTTGGATGCCCTACACATCCTCAAAGAGCATCGGATGCCATATGATTACCCAATCCTCCATTCTTTCTTCCAAAGTGAGACAAGAATGATGTGTCTATCTCTTCCTCTTAAATGAGGAAGATATACCCAATTTTCCTATGATTGGGAACTTGAACAATCTCCTTTGTAATTGGGAACTTGTTAGAACTCACACTTAGCTATGGACTTGTCCATTCATCATCGACTTCTTCTTCATGGGTACTTCAGTTGTTGGATCTCCTTCTTTTGATGTCATGAAGTCTTTGTTTGAACTTCTCCTTGGTAGGGCACCGTTCATCGATCACTTTCCTTCTCAACTTGTCATGTCATTCCTTTCTTTATGGAAAGTGGCCTTTTTCATATTTGGAACCTTCTTCATATGGCTACTTCTTCATCATGCTTCTTCTATTCACCACATGAATGATAGTTGTACTTGTATTTACAACTCTTGTTTGAGTGGCCGTACATGAACTTTTCCATATATTTTTCAAGAAAATAAAACATATTAAATCAAGTCATACCTTACGATGTGACTCTTCATCATGACATCTTTCTGTAGGTATCAGCATCATGCATACATGTTGACACATCTACCAAAGATATCCATTGTCCAGGGTTTTCATCTTTTCCATCAAAGTCTTCATATCTTTTCGGGAGATTTTCTAGTCAAGTCTTCTTGATATTTTGGATGTTGATTGCCTTCATGAGGGTTGCATATCTCACGATCTCTTCCTTCCTCACACATTTCATTCCTAGTAGCTTTCAATCAAATTTTCTTCATTGTATTCAACCACCTCATATTTCATATGACGACACATTATGTTGATTTCATCTGGTGTGATTTATGTCTTTCAGCCTCCTTTCAGAGGAGGAGATCCTTTTCCTTCGATCATGCTTCTCGAGATAGAAGTATTGATATGCAACCATATGACATGACATTATAAAACTTAAATACAAGTATAGATACCTCATTTTACTTTTAGGTTGTCCAGGCTTCTTTCAGCAGCTTCCTTGATTGAAAAATCTTCAACCCCTTGAACTGCCCACGGTTGGAGTTTCTATTGAAACACTTACCTCATCCTTGGATCAATGAATCGTCTAGTGAAGATTCCATCAGAGAGTCTTGAGGATCTTAAAGATCCATATCTAGCAAATGTTTCCCTTTTGTTGCATGATGAGCATTCTTAAAATGTTTGTGTTCTGCAAATTTTTTGCCTACAACTTGCCTTCTTTCATAGAGACCCTAAGTTGTTGACAGAGGTATCTTACTTACCCTTGTGATTATAGTCTCCCTCGTGATGATGTCAAGAGATCTTGTTTCTAATACTTCCATAATGTCACATCGTATCCTGATAATATATTGTAGTCACATTCTTCGCAAGATCTAGTAGCCCAAAAGGAGACTTATAGAGAGATACTAACTTAAAGAATTCTACTTCCTCTTACCATGGGCTGCATTTAGTGCCTTACATTATATTTAGTGACATGAATTTTTAATTTCCTTCTATCAATGTTCTTTTAAGAACCATATTGTTCGTAATTCTTTTACTAGCTTCCCTAATGTCTACCTTATGAATTCAAAGGAGACCTTATTTAATGACTTTACTCATCTATGATGACTAAGACTATCCTCCTCATCTTATGCAAGGACCTTTTCTATGAGGACTATGAATATCCTCCAGTATTTCTATTTCATTGCAAAACAAAGTCATTAAACCAAAAGCTTGAAAGATACTTACTTGGCATGTGAAGAGGAGATCCTTTGCTTGAGTTGCCCATCATGAACCACTAGTATCCTTTATCAAGACTTCCTTAGAGACTATCTAGCACCATAGCATGGCATTTTTGATCTTGACATTATCTTGACTCCTAATTCATCTTCAAGGTGTTTTTGACTCCTACATTTGAAAACATTGTTGATATGCTAGTGATATTTCTATCCCACAAGTGGGCTTTATCACACTCAGCATTCCTAGGAGTGCATCAGCAAACACCTATATCGAGCATTATCCAAATTCTAATAGTGATATGTAAGGACTCGTGTTGATTCGAGCACCGTGTTGTTGAGATCATGTTTATAGACAAGAACAAGTATATTGTTATGACATTATATCAAGACAGTGATGTTTATGAGCACTATACAAGTTGTGTAGAGAGGCACAATGTTGTGAGCCCAACCTTGTCACCGAATTCATGATTGTTGCTCCATCATTACAGCTTCACTGAGATCTTCATTGTTCTTTCACTAGGATCATACCTTTACTCAACTCATCATTGTAACACTGCGATCTTGCACGGAGATATAATTAATACTTATAATTATGTCTAGAGATTGGGATTATAACTTCGTCCAACTTGTTACTGTGTGAATCATTCATCATGAGTATACCTGGATTGAGTATGCTTCATTGAAATACTTTATATCACAGTTAAGTCGAGACTTAGGATAGCGACAATAGTCACAGTGAAACGTCGAGACATGGTATGCCGAGATTCGAACTTCTTCATAAGCCGAGACTGTAACAGTGATTAGATATCACGCCGAGATTGTATCATGAGATCATAGGGACTGAAATTTTGTATGACTGTGATCGTGATCATAGGAATGTTGAGACTATATATTCTCCTTCTTCACTCAAACAGCGTATCTACCATGATTGTATGTTGAGATAGAAACCTTCACTGTGTTAATTGAGACTTATAGGAGTTTCTGTTACTTGCATTCCTGTGATGACCCTTTGATGATGACTGTGGAGATACAAGATCTTGTTGTTTGTAGATTTCTTGTTGTAGGCTTGATCCTTCAATTTTGACAAAACCCTTCAGCTTGCTTTTGATGCCCTGCCTAACACTTGATCCTTGAATGTCTCTTTTCTGCCCTTCCTTAGACTGTAACCATAGCTCTGATTCTTCCATCATTGACAATTGCTTCTGATGTCTTTTATTTTCTTGAGTTAACTTCTTTATGTTTTCTTATTCTTTGATCATCAAACAGTTCTCAAAAGAAGAAAAACAACATAGTACACGTACACAAAATGTTAGCTCCAAGCCAGGGAAAAACCTCTCCTCCTGAGAGTAAAACCCTTGAATCTCTTCTTATAGATATTTAGATGATGAATACCAAGACCCTTGTCGAAATTGACACCAGATTACCTTCAAGATGTTTGTCATTGTCCTCTGCACAGTTTGGCCTATAATCCATAGTCTATAGACTTGATATCATTGTACTCCTTCAGTTCTTGGTCTCTGTATACCTTCATTGTCTTGTCACAATCCTCGGTTGCCACATTTCTCTGCTCAGGAATAGATTAATTCGTCATGAGACAATCCTTCATGCTCTTTGTTTATGATAATGGTCAAACAAGTCACCATCGAGAGCTATAACGAAAGAAGTCATTGTATATATATATATATATAGTTCTTTGAGAGTAATGTTCTGACTTGTGAGAGCTATCGTTGTGTGTGGATATATATACTTCTGAGAGTTCTGTATAGACTTCCAAGAGCTATCACTTTGTGCAGATATATACCTCTGAGAGTTCTGTATTGACTTCTGAGATCTTGACACAATATATATGTAGAGACTTCACCGAGATATTACCCTTGCTCATTGTGTATGTATATCTTCTTCATTGACCATATTATTAATTTTATTCGAAGACTCGTTTATTGACTCAACGTTTCTTTTAATATATATATATATAATATATATAATATATATTACTGTCTTTTGTAGACCGACTTGCATGAGGATAGTGACACTTGTTTTTGGAGTGTAATCCTTTGACCTTATGACTTTTATAATACTTATGATGAGACATAAAATCCTAAAGACATAAGAAGAAGTAGTTGACCTATGGTAAGCACATCTTTCTCATGAAACCCACGATAAAACGAATAATATTTTTTCTTCTTGTACATAATATTATAATTATAAGTCATAATGAAAACTGAACCTAGTTACATTTTCTTTAACATTGAGCTCTTATACACTTGACATAAGCACTCTCCTCTTACCTCTACACTTATACACTTGACATAAGCACTCTCCTATTACCTCTACACTTACCCATCAGACCATTGCCCTTGATTCTTCGTTAGCTTCCAAATTTGGTGCTTATGGTATTAATACACCCATCCCTTAGCATATCATGTTTTGGGTATTAGTATCCACCTTGATTTTCCCTTAATATTCTAAACTATGTTACGATTACCAAGTCTAGTGCATAAACTAAAACCCATGATTCAATTCCATTTATCTCCATGCATTTGCGTCTTGAGTTTACGTGAAGAAGATTGCAATCATGTTGAGGTTTAAATGTTATTATTTGGTCCCATCATTAGGGTTTATTCCTTTGGAATGGTGTGAATTCATGCATTGCATTTGTTTATGGCTTTAATCATTTGAAATATATAACTCTTGTAGAAACATCCAATCCGAGTTTGAAACCTGGAAGACCCTTGTCATTTAGCCTTGAAATATTTAGGGTTCAAAGAGCCAACTGAAAATGAAAATGAGTGACACATTTACGGAAGCCACATGTTGACTGCTATGACATTGGGATCAACACAGGCAGCAAGTAGCATCTAGACTTTCCATCATAACTAAGAATTATGTGATTAGGATTATCTCTCTTTCGATCCTTGTATCCCTTACTGCAAAACTATTTCTCAGTTTGACTGCTATGACATTGGGATCAACACAGGCAGCAAGTAGCATCTAGACTTTTCATCATAACTAAGAATTATGTGATTAGGATTATCTCTCTTTCGATCCTTGTATCCCTTACTGCAAAACTATTTCTCAGTTGAAGTTGTGATATGCATTATAATTGTGAATTGCAACTTATATGAGTGTTGAATGGTGTTTTCATTAATGCCAACATCAATTATTGAATGCTCTTAATATTTTTCATCAATCGAAAGCTCCATTAGTTAAATCCCTTGGACAATCCTAGAAACCCCACACTTGTTGAATATTTTGAGGATGCATATCAATTAATTTTCTTTAGGAACCACTATATTTAGATTCTCCTCGTCCTGCCAAATATAACGATATGTGGCACTCCACGAGACTCATCATGATTGAAGAGATATGCTCATTCAAAGTTGGTGATCTCATTCAATAGTCAAAAACCACAAAGGAGGTAGTACAAAGAAATTTATTTATTTGATAAATTTAAATTAAGAAAGGCATGGTCAAAGTCAAAAATGGAAATGGAATTTCTATCAAGGAAAATTAATCTAATCAATGTTGATCAAAGGGATCTTAATTTTGCCTCCATTAAAATCTAATTTTTGAAATTCATGTTCCCTCTTAAGATATTTTAATAATGCCTCCAAAAATCAAAATTCAAATTTGAAATCAAGAACTCATATCCCACCAAAAGGCACAAGTCGGCTTCCTTATTATGACCCTTCAACTACTATATAAGGATTTTGGTGTCCTCCACAAAGTATCAAGCTTCAACTCTTGAACTTTTCATTATCTCTAAGGTCCAATTCATTCATGCGGATCTAAGGGAATGTGACCAATTCTTGAAGTGATTTTTGGTACATCCTTTCTGATATTTTCATTGGGTTTTTCTGAGGTTGTTTGTTGTTTCTGAAGCAATAAAATTCTTTATCTTTTGTGTCCAATTTTGGCCTCTCTTCCTAAGGTTCATCTCGTAGGTCTTGAGGTCATTTCACCTCCTTTAGGCTCGCTCTGAAGGATATTAGCATGTTTTGAGGAATGCTTCAATATTTCCTAAGGCCCTATTTCAGCCCTAATATGAGGACACTCCAGGCTAGGTTTGGGAGTCGTTTGGGCATTCACTAGTTTATCCTTTCATTGGTTTCTTGCTAAAGTTTTGTGTAATCTTTTGGAGCGGACGAATTGTGGATTTCTAAGGATAATTCACTGGAAGGTTTGAAGAATTTTCATGGATACCTATTAGGCCAGTACTCATCCTTCATGCACCCCTAGTCAAGGTACCTAAAGAAACTAGAGAGGATTTATAACTCCATGAAAAGAAAACAGTGCCTCCCAAAGATCTCATAATACATGGTGCAACAAAAGATGAATGATGTCTTTGTCTCAATCTCTTGAAAATGGCACAAATGACAAATCATGTTTTGATCAATTGAAAAAAATCTCCATCTCCACTCGAAATCCATGCAAACCTGCTTAGAACTAGCACAAGGAATTATGAGGAGCATGCATATAATGAAAATGTGTGTATTAAAGCCAAACAATGAGTTTGTCTCTCAACCCCATGTGAAAGGCACCTAGAAAAGGTCACAAATCGTGTTTGTAGGTCACAGTGTACATGTAGATATCATGGCTAAGGTAGTTCTGCTCAATGAAGGAAAGCACCACCTTGGGAATATATATTCTTTGATGAAGTCAAAGATTTTTTTGTATTTATTATATCTTTCGTTGGCTATTGAGGTAAAATGCAAAATAAGAATACAATTGTCTGCTAGAAGATATTCACATTTGCTGAAAAAGTACTTCTCTATGAACCCACAGAAGCAGTGTTATTCAATCCTGAAGGCATCACTGGAAAAATTGTCCAAACCTGTAGTAGATGAAGGCTAAGATGAATCCCTCTGAGTTGTAGTGATGAAAAATTTATGATCTTCCGCATATGAATATATAATCTATCTTGGAAATCCATTTTGCATCATGCATCTTGGTTTTTGCAACTATGCTTCCATGTTAAATGGAAGCAGCGTTAGTGATAGACAATTGCTCAAGGTAGCTCTCATATTTGCACTCATCAAATTGATAGAAAGTTGGAGAGTTTGTGGAAGAAGTGATAGTTGCTTCATGAATTTTTTGGTTTCTCACATGTTCACCTCTCAAATTTCCTTGAAATATGATGCTCGTCTCACATATCAAAGATGAGCATAGTTTTGAACTTTCAAGCATTGAACTTATAAAATATTTGCTTTTGGAAAACCTTGAATACCTCAATTCACATCCATTTTTCGTTGTTTTTTTCTCAAGTAAACCATGTGGTGATTTGACATTATAAACATCATACGAAATGGCTACTAGCAAGATCTTTTGCATCCCCTTCTAGTCGATTACCAAACACATGATTTCCTTTTGTAAGTAGACCAGTGTTATTTCTATTTGAATGATTGGGTGACATGTTAGAGGAATTAGAAAACTTGGTTCCCTGTTCTATTTCATTTCCCACCAAATGAATCTAGTAAGCAGCCATGTCAAAAACACGGCTTCCATATTTAGATCCATAGTCCAAGTTATTAATCTGAACATATATGCTAGTCTGATGAGCTTTTATAGTTTTGGCACTATGTTTAGCCAAGGATGTAAATAAAATCTAATTAAGCCAATACTTTTCATATGAATCATTATAGGGCACACTTCTTTCAGTGGCATTTGTTTCCTGGACTACAATTGCATTTTATCGAAATTGTCTTTAACAATTGAGTTTGATGATTGCTTAAAGCCTATTGTTTCCCCAACTATCCTACTTTCCAGAGAGCAGAATATGCAATCTAAAACATTTGGACAATGTCCATTGCCATGCCTTTCCATTGTATTCAGAAAAAAACTTATCCATCTCTTCAACAATCTTTTCCTCATAAGAAAGTAATATTTGCCCCAATTTTTTACCACCATAACTAAATGCCTTGTGTATGCGATAAAAATTCACTTTGCTCACGCTACGACCTGGATTATTGTTTTCTCACAACGGATTAACTATATTCAAACTCTTTAAGGACAATGATCGATTTTGATTATCAAACACCTTGGGAGGAAGAGAAAGTCGATTAGTGCACTCCTTCAAGAATGTATTGCTAAGCAACCAGTCGCCTCCATTTGCTTCAAGTGGTTCAACAATATTATCAGGAGAAATGGCTACATTGCCCTGCAAACTGAGACAATGATTATCCCAACCAAACTTGCTGAAATAATCTCAAAACCTATATATAACCTCCAATGGACCATGCAGTGATGCATGAAAAAAGATGGAATATATACAGGACCAAACCTTCCAAAGCATATGTAGAAATAACACCATGGTGTGCACCAAGTATTCAACATTCATAGGAACACCATGCTTTAAGGAGTGCATTATCAATTTCTCTTCCTCTCAAGGGTCATGATAATCAAAATCGATCATTGACCTTAAAGAATTTGAATAAAATTGATCCATTGCGAGAAAATAACAATCCATGCCACAATGTGGGTAAAGGGAATTCTACTGCATACGCAGTGCATTTACTTATGGTGCTGACAAGTTGGGGCAAATACTACTTTCTTTTGAGGAAAAGATTGAAAAAGAACTGGATAAGTTTTTTCTCAATACAGTGGAAATGTTTGGCAATGGACATCATCTATCTGTTTCGGATTCCATATTTTGCTCTCTAGAGAGTAGGTTGGTTAGGGAAACAAGTTTTTAGCAATCATCAAACTCAAATGTTAAAGAGAAGCTCGATAGAATGCAGTTGTAGTTCATGAAACAAATGACGTTGAAGGAAATATGCCCTCTAATGATTCATATGAATATTATCGGCTTAATAAGATTTCATTTACATCCTTGGCTGAACATAGTTCCACAAGTGTATAAGCTCATCAAGCTAGCATATATATCATATTAATAACTTGGACCATGGATCTGAACAGGCAAGTTGTGTTTCTGACATGGTTGCATGGATGATTCATTTGGCGGGAAATGAAACTATAGAGGGCATCAAGTGTCCTAGTTCCTCTAACATGCCACCCAATCGTTAAAATAGTAATAATAGTGGTTTGCACATAGAAGGAATCTCGTATGTGGCAATCGATTAGAAAGGGATGCAAGAGATCTTGTCAGTGGCCATTCTGATTATGATGTTTATAAATTAAAATCACGACATGATTTACCTGAGCAAATAAAAATGCTAAATGGACATGACTCGAGATCTTCAAGAATTGCCAAAAGCAAAGTTGTTATAAGTTCAATTCCAGGAAGTTCAAAACTATTCACCTCCAACCAGTGAGATGAGCATCATAATTCAAGGAATTCTTTGATGTGAACATGTGAAAAACCAAAAAAGTAAAGAAGCAATTGTCGCTTCTTCCATGAACTCTCCATCTTTATATCAATCTGATGACTGCAAATTTTCCAGCTACCTTGAACAATTGTATATCACTAACATTGTTTCCATTCAAAATGGAAGCATAGACAAAAACCAAGATGCATGATGCAAAAGGGATTGCCAAGAAATTTTATATCATCATATGTTGAAGATCATATATTTTTCATCAATACCAACCACTCAAATGGCTTAATCTGAGCTTTCATTTGGTGTTGGTTACAACACTTTTCCATTGATGCCTTCAAGATCGAATAACATTGCTTTTGTGGGATTATAGAAAACAACCTGGTTTTCACAAATATGACAAAATCATCTCCTATGAAATGTTGGAAAGTGCTAGCCATGAATATTTATAATACTTTTTCAACCAATGAAAATATCATCTAGAAGACAATGGTCTTTTTGTTTTGCATTTTATCAAAAAATATGTATTCCTAGGGTGGTGCTTACCTTCATTGAGAAAATCTACCTCAACCATGGCATCTGCATCTAGAATGTGATCTACAAATGCGATTTGCCACCTTTTCTAGGTTTCTTTCACAAGAGTTGCAAGTTGCATTTTGAGGTTTCAATGGCTCCTCACTATGATCTAAATTTGTGACATGCGACCATGTTGATCCCAACACGTGATAAACTTAATGTACATTTCCTATATGCAATCTATCCTGCAGCTATCATCATTGTTCTTGTTTCAATGCCAAGTGTCCATTCCCTTCGTTACCCTGATCCTATATCTTATACACTTGACATAAACTTATATCTGAAATTGTGACATGCGACCATGTTGATCCCATTACACGTGATAAACTTAATGTGCATTTCCTATATGCAACCTATCCTGCAACTATCATCGTTGTTCTTGTTTCAATGCCAAGTGTCCATTCCCTTCGTTACCCTGATCCTATATCTTATACACTTGACATAAGCACTCTCCTATTACCTCTACGCTTACCCATTGACCATTGCCCTCGATTCTTCCCTTAGCTTCCAAACTTGGCGCTTATGGTCTTAATACACCCATCCCTTAGCATATCATGTTGTGGTCATTGGTTTCCACCTCGCTTTGCCTTGAATAGTCTAAATTGTGTTATGATTACAAAGTCTAGTGCATAAACCAAAACCCATGACTCAATTCCAATTATTTCCATGCATTTGCGTCTCAAGATGACTCAACTCCAATTATTTCCATGCATTTGTGTCTTGAGTTTACATGAAGAATATTTAAATCATGTTGAGGTTTAAAGGTTTTATTCCTTTAGAATGGTGTGAATTCATGTATTGCATTTGTTTATGGCTCAAATCATTCGAAAGATATAACTCTTATAGAAACCTCCACTCCATTTTTGAACCCTAGAAGACCCTTGCCATTTAGCCTTGAAATCTTCAGGGTTCAAAGACCCAACTAAAAATTAAAATCGGTAACACATTTATGGAAGACACATTTCAAACTCTGTGATATTGGGATCAAAACAAGTCACAAGTCGCAATTAGACTTTCCATCAAAGCTAAGAATTATGTGATTAGTACGATCTCTCCTCCAATCCTTGTATCCCTTGCTGCAAAAATATTTCTCAGTTGAAGTTGTGATATGCATTATAATTGAGAATTATGACTAACATGAGTGTTAAATGGTGTTGTCATTGATTCAATGTCGGTTATTGAACACTCTTAATATTTGTCATCAATTGAAAGCTTTATTAGTCAAAGCCCCTAGAAAATCTTAGAAACCCCGCAATTGTCAAATATTTTGAGGATACAGATCAATGAACTTGCTTTGGAAACCATCATCATTGGATTCTCCTCGTCATGCCAAATATAACGATATGTAGCATTCCATGAGACTCCTCACCACTGGGGAGATATGCTCATTCAAATTCTGTGATCTCGTTCAATGGTCAAAAACCCCAAAGGAGTTACTACAAAGAAATTTATTTATTTGAGAAATTTAAATTAAAATAGGTATGATCAAAGTCAAAAAGGGAAATAGTATTTCTATCCAGAAAAATTAATCTAATCAATGTTGATCAAGGGATCTTAATTTTGGCTCCAATAAAACTTCAATTTTGAATTTTATGTTCCCTCCTAAAATATTTTAAGTATGGCTCCTAAAATCAATATTCAAATTTGAAATCAAGAAGTCGACTCCCTCCAAAAGCCACAGGTTGGCTTCCTTATAATGACCCTTCACAAAATATCAAGCTTCAACACTTAATCTTTGCATTATCTCTAAGGTCTAGTTCAGTCAAGCAGATCTAAGGGAATGTGACTAGTTCTTGAAGTGATTTTTGGTACATCCTTTCTAAGATTTTCATTCGTTTTTTCCGAGTTTGTTTGTTATCTCTGTAGCAAGAAAAAATTTTCTTCTTTGGCCAATTTCGGCCTCTCTTCCTGAGGCTCATCTCACATGTCCTAAGGTAATTTCATCTCCTTTTTTTTACCTCGCTCTGAGGTATATTTGGCATGTTTTGAGGACTATCTCAATCTTTCCTAAGGCCCTATTTCGGCTCTAATCTGAGGACACTCCAAGCCAAGTTTGGGAGTCATTTGGGAATTGGCTAGTTTATCCTTTCATTGGTTTCTCGTTGAAGTTTTGTGGCATCTTTTGAAGCAAAGAAATCATGGATTTCTAAGGATAATTTATTGGAACGTTTCAAGAATTTTCGGGGATCCTTATTAGGCTTCTACTCAGCCTTCTCTGAGACATTTCTTTTATAGAACCACAAGCCCTAAAATTTCCAGTACTTATGAAAATTGTGTCACAACTATGTGCCTTAAGATGTGGCTATTTGTGGAGAAACATGAACATTTTATATCGCTAAACAAACCCTCATTTATGGACTACTCGTATTTGTTGATACACAAGGTGAATATTCAGGTTGCTTTTTCACGTTGATGAGAGGCAACCCTGAAAACTAAGCCCTAATCAGGTGACCTTAGAGCTCCCACTGAAGGAATAGTCTCATCATTTTCTTGAATCCAAGGTGAAGTTTGAAACTTTGAACACTGAGGTAACATTGGTTATAAAGCTCATCACTGATGCATCCAAGTTGTTATTATGTTGGCTTAAGCGTTTAAGCTAGACTAGTCTAACACAATTGTGGTGTCTTTATAAGCACAATATGAATCATTTAATCTTGACTAGTATTTAAATTATTGGATCAAACTTGATCTAAAACTAAGGGTGTATTTTATTTTTATAGTGTGAGAATAGAAGCATATTGTATCCTATTTAGAAGCTCTCAGATTTAGTGACATGATTACATCAATTTAAGGTTTTGATCCCACTTGCATTAGAATCAAAGGTTCAAGAGTTCTAAAACTTGATTTTTAGTCCCATTGTGGCAGTCACATCAGATTAGTTGTTGCATGTGATCTAGTGTATGACAAAAGTTTAATGGAGTGTTTTGGGTTTATTTTATCATGAGATTTCAGCACTCCTAGGGCATGAAATTGTGGAAAATTTGCAAAAGTTATGATCATGCTAACAAAAGTTGAAAGCAGTAACATGAGTATTCCTTGGCGTATTGATTCTCATTATTATTGAAGGACCTTGCATTTTACAAACTAAGGTAATATAGCAGACCTATACAAGGTATGTTTAACTCTTGCAAACAATAATCGTTGAAGTTTTTCTCAAATAGATTTATGTACACTGGTATAAGGAGCATCGTGAGGTTGTAATCGCACATATCTTAAGCATACAACTCTAGCAAACAAGATAGTACATGGACCCACCTTGTTGACAAGAATGTTGTAACAGAATTGAAGTGCATTGTGCATTTGGCACCATATCACTGAGGCAGCTTGAAAGATATGCTAGTACATTCAGGTTTTAAAGCAACAATTGTGAAACTTGGCCTATAAAAGAGGCCATATTAGAATTGCACACCCAAATATATTGTTGACAAAATCTTGAGTCTTGTATTCACTGGAGCTGCTAGACACTGGTAAGTACGTGATGGATTTTGTGTTGAATAACAATCACAGTGGACAATATAATGACTTAGTAGAATAATTACAGTGTTGTGATGCCATTGTTTTGACAAAGCATATGTAACCTGGAGTCTGAGACAGAGTATGCACGATAGAGCTTTCTTGTGTTTTTGAATGATAGAATTGTTGGCATTATGATACAGGTGTTGTCCTTGATGGCAACTCACTCAAAGGTATAATACAGGTGATGGCAACTTAATCAGATGGCAGATCTAGTACAGTAGGTCAAAAGAAATGTATACGCGGGTTAGACTTGATGAATGCGCGTATACACGCGAGTAATCGGAGCAAAAGGCGCGTATACGTACACACGCAGGTTCACAGAAGGAAAGACGTGTACATGTCAGAAACCATGTTTTTGGTCCGTGGTAGTGGTCCATGGTATTTGGTCCGAAGTAACGACCCCAGGTATTGGGTCCAAGGTATTGGTTCGACATGGTTTTGGACCATGGTATTGAGAGAAGCCTAAACCTATATAAGGAGAAGATCATTAGGCTAAGAGGAAGTGCAAGTGTGTGCAAGTGATGAATGTCTGATGAAGGGTGAGATCCAGATGCTAGTTATGGGTTGGTGATGCCTTGCTTGATCTGAACCAAGGTTGCACTCATGTGGAGGATGATGAACAATGGAACGGGATCTCAAGGCTTAGAATGATTATCTTTATATGGTTTGATTATGGATAGACTAGATCTATTGACGCATGTTTATTGTATGAATGTTATGATCTATGTATGTTCTGATGTTTGAATAGCTGCAAAGTTATGAGTTAGAATTTGCAGATCTGTACGCGGGTTGTCTTTGATAAAAGCGCATATACACGCAGGTTGGGTTCGTCCAAGTAGCGTATATAGTATGAAGTATGATATTTGAAGTTGCTATTGGATCTGGTTGTTGTTGCAGAGTTATGTAATCTGTTCTGTGTTCTAGTGATTGTGTTGTTGACAAGGTTTCAGTATTGGGTGAGGAGATTGATGATGCAGATTGTATTGCTATGTTGATTGTTTTATGGATCCAGTATGAAAATTTATGAAACGTGGTCCCTGGATGATTGTAGGTCGGCACCTACGTACTGGTAAACATATTGGCCAGTACAAGAGCCAGGGGGTTGTAGCTCCCTTCCAGGAGCAGCTAGAAAACGAGTGAAGGTTGGAGTCTTCAGTAGGCCAGTGCCTATGTACTAGTAAATGGAATGGCTAGTACAAGAGCTAAGAAGGTTGTAGCCTTCTGCAGGTAGAAGCATGCGTACTGGTAAAGGACTGCACCAGTACAATGTAAAAGAAGTGTCTTATTAAAGGAAGATAGAAACAAATTGCAGCAGGTGGTTTTCACCCACATTGGGTTTCCACCTTATATCATGGTGTTCATGTGCGCTCTTTATGTGTGATGATCTGTTCTGCTTACTGTTCATATGGTTAATAATGTTCTGATGCATTCACTGAAGATGAACTAACTAAATCAGAAAGGTTACTGAATCTACGCTAGTTGCTTTTAACACAGTCGCGTATATACGCGGATATCCTTAACTGAAATAGCGTATATGAATCTGAGTATGAAAATGAAAAAGTATCTGATTTGCTAATACTGATTCACCCCCCCCCCCC
>APFE030577159.1:41463-81433 GCA_000404065.3 Pinus taeda | reverse complement strand
CCCCCCCCCCCCCTCAGTATTATTTCCAACAAGAATATGTTTGACAATGCCTAGGATTTGGCAGTTGATGTCATATGTCCTATAGTATATTGATATTATGTTGCTAGGGTTCGTCAGTGCTCGTGTTAATTGATCAAGGTTGCTATTAAGTGTATGATGGGACAGAGCATATTGAGTTGCCAGGGTTGAACCAGAGATACTACGATTTGATGCTATTGTACATTTCTATGAGCAAGTGTTATGACGGAGGACGCACAGGCAGTTACGTGGCTTTGGTACTAATGTTGAGCAGAGGTTGATTTGTTTGTGATAGTTGATGTAGTTTTAACAGAAAATGTATCTCAAGAAAATTAGAGGGAAAAACCAAAAAACTACTTTTCAACTTGTATTTACAACTTATCTCCCTATGATTTTACTCAAATTTTGAGCAAAAACACTCGTTGGATGCAGAATTTAATTTTTCATCCAAGGAGTACTCATGTTGCATATTATTTATGGACACAAAAAATGTGAAATACATGAAGTCGATAGCTAGATCGTTATGTGATAGGCTCGATATCAATCACCTGATCATCCTCATATTCTTCTTCTTCATCTTAAGCCTCTAGATCTTTCACCACTTGTTTTATGCTTCCTCTTCTCTTTTCTTCTCCAATTCTTCTTTCCGCCTTTGCAGGTCCTCCCACTTCTTTTCCTTTTCTTCTCTCTTTTTTTGTTCCTCCTCCTGCTTGCACTCTTCTTTTTGTTTTTGATCTTCTTCCTTCTTCCTCCTTCGTGCTTCTTCCAATTCTTTTTGTTTCCTTTTAGCTGCAATTATGCCCTTGGTATTAGTATTTGCTTTAAATTTCATGCTCCTTTCATCTTTGGGATCATGCCTTATCTTCCTGTTTGGTCCAACATCAACTTGAGCGGCAACTTCCTATTGGGACCATTTTAGGTCAAACTCTAGCGAGAACGGCATACCTTATCACCTAGTCTAGCTGCTCAGGGAGCATTATATCAGTTCTTAATATTTTCATCTTCCCGAGAGTGTGAAAAGTCTATGGTGAATGCAAGAGACTTACTTGGAAGAATAATCCTCCCTTCATTCCTTCCCAATATCAATATTTCCACAAAATGAGTCTACAGCCAATGAAACCAATCTCACTCCCACTATCATATAAGAGACTCACAAATAGAGTTTGTGCTTTGGTGAAGGGTGACAGCTACTCTTCGAACTTTCTTGACATGTTTGTTTGTAACATTTTTCAATACTTCAACATGTATTGCTCCCCGTATGGACAGATATTTTTCTTATCCAACGCACCCATAACATCAACACTCAAAGGGTCGCAGCAAAATGAACATGCTAGATAGGAATAGATTTTGTGGAAGTGTTGTGATTCTTCTATTTTGATTGCCAAAACCATGCACCATTGCATCTGGGCCAAACTAGTGATGGGCATTCTAAGTGGCATTCATTGACATCGACAACCAAACCTTTAACGCTCCTCCAAATGCACATATAGAGAAGCTTGGGCTACGCTGACAAAGAGAGCACACAATCTTAACGCACAACTCACACACAGTCTTTGCAACATTCAAAATATTTATGCCTCAAACAACGCACAAAATATATGCTTAGGCCTTATATTTGCACCATCTTTAATTAGGGAATTCAAGATGGTCATGGAAAACATAGCATTTACAGCGTTTACAATGCACATATAGTCTAGGTATTAAGCACAGACTAGGGCTCCATTCTAATGCTCTATGACTAGCAAGAAATCATTGCAATGCATAAAGTAATATCACAGTTGAGTTTATAATGGGAACAAGATTGTAGTTGTGTGTTATGCATGTTGGGTGATCAGAGAAAATGTGTGGTTGAAGAGTAGAATATGAAAAGACTGTGTGTTTTACAACTTCATTACCAAAACCTGATGCCAAGAATTATCATAGTGTGTATCATTTGAAAGAGGGCCATGAATTGTACTGCATCATAACTGAAAAATTCTCATAAGACTGTGTCTGACTAAGACATAAACTACTGCATGCTCCCTAAATTTTTTTGTCCAAAACCCTTCCTAGACTCTTCTAGTCCAAATTTGTGCAAGACAATTATCATTGTATTTTGCATTGGATCCTATTCCCTGCCTAGTGATTTCTGCAGCGAGCAATAGTACATAGTGTCATTCTAGTTGTTGCATCAAGGTGGCAAGATTAATATGTGATAGACCTGTATAAATCCAAAAGGGATTTTGCAGTGTAACGAGTATGAGTATGACAAACCTAACAATGGTTTACATTAGGAAGCGCCTCTTTAGACAATGGAAACATGCATTAAATAGATTAAATACAAAATAAACGCTTAAAATTGTTCAGTATGGAAGAACTACAGGGCCTAAGTCTAACGAGATGGAAAATGGCAGACCAGCAAAGATGTAAATTTTGACTAGGCCACAAAACCAATGGTTCACAATAATTAGGCAGGGCAGGAATATCCCTGCAACTCTAATACAATGTTAAACACACAAAAGTAATGGACAAAAAATAATATAGAACGTGAGTTTAATTTTACTAACAAGATTTACATATTTATACATTTCCTTGTGACCCCTCATCTTCACATGCCAAGTGGTCTCTTGGACTCTTGTGATTGTTCACATTCCACGCCAACCCTCAGCAAATTAGTTGTCCAACAGATTTCCCGTCCTTACTTGAACTTAAGGTAGTATACCAAGGGGCCAATAAACAAACTAAAAATATCCATTTTGTGGCTCAAAGACAATCTTACCCACTTCGACCAGATAGCGCGACATAGATATTACAAACAAACAAACAAACAAAAATCCTTACCAATATCCGGAACAATGATATGCTTCCATGCTTTGTAGTAGTGGTATTCACAAGCACGGGGCCAAACTTGGCAACATGACTAGCGTGGACCTATACCTTATGGGAATTGACGAGCCTTGGCATTGCAACAAGAATGTTGCAACTCCTAAGGTTACTAACTTTAATTATCAATCTGAAGTTCATACAAACTTAAAAGGGGTCAGCATTATATGTGTAGTAGACACTTTCCTCTTTCTAATCTGACTCCCTTTGATGCAAGTGAAAAAAAGCAATCAAACAACTTTAAATGAACAATATCTAGGTAAGTCATCAATCCTAAGTTGCAAAAGGTAAATAGTAATAAGCAAACCTATTCTACATTTGTTGGAAAGGAAATCTATACTATTTGCAGAAATAAACATTCAAGAAGCAACCAATGTAAAAGCTAAATGGCGACCTAACCAAACCTCCACTCAATAAATGTGGCCTTATAGAATTCATAGGCGATAAATCTACCTCTACCATGAGTTTGGAGTGAATAAGAGTCTGAAAACAAACTACTACAAGAAACTCTATGTTGCTACAAGATTGCTACATGAGTTTGCCAACTAGTCTAAATCTGAGTTATCTCACTGAATGACCAAGAAAATCAAATGAAAATGAGATGGGGTGAATTTTGTTATTAAGTAGGATGCCCTAGGAATCTAATACAAGTGGAACCACTCAAAAATTCCCTTGTTAACATGTGCTAAAAATTAGCGTAAAATTACTACTTTAAAAACCAAAATTTCAGAATTAGTGCGCTAGTTAACCTACCAAATGCCTAACTTGATTACGTGAAAATGCGATCGGATCAATTTTGTTATTAATTAGGATGTCTTAGGACTCCAATTCAAAAGGAATCACTCAAAAATATCCTCGTTAACATGTGCTAAAAATTAACATAAATTTACCATTGTTTTGCTACAAGATTGTTGGGAATGATTGTATATCTACTTTATTAACCAAAGCAAAGTTCCTACTAGGTCTATGAACCTATTTTATTCATATTTATGATATTATGATCATTATGGACTGCCTAGGGGTGGTCGGGAATATTGCGAGGCAAATTGGAATGCATTTCGAGGCTTTTTCTGTAGTGCTAAAGGATCAGTATAGAGGGCTACAGGATCAGACCTGAGCAATTTGTGGGCTTAGGTGTTCTGAAGACGAGAAATGGTGGGATAAGGTAGGGGAAGGGTGTATGAATCCCTTGTCAAACCTATTGCTCCCCAGGACCCCATCTGGCATAAGGAAATATGCACCTAGTGGCCTATAACAAATCTGAAAAGTGATCTCGGTAAACAGTATGCTTGAAGAGATTGTTGGGGAAGGAAGGAAAGTGTTGGTGATGGACTGACAAGTGTAAATGACAATGCCCAACCCCACAAACCCATACCCTGACTTGAACGTAATATAGATTGTTCTTTTGATGCTTGAAAAGACTGCCAAACAAATGATTGAATTGCAGAAAACAGAAATGAAAAAGGAAACTAATTCAAGATCTAACTATTGCAATAGGATATTAACTATGTTTTTGGCTTACCAACACAATATCTACAACCACACTTAGGGAGATGATTGACGGACCTGCACAAGCAACTTTCTCATAAATAAATTCTGCTAGAGAGCAACTGGACAACCTCCAGTGTAGTCAGCGATGTATCAATGACCATCTTCGCAACTTAGAAGCTCAAGTGGAGCACATCTACTTCCACATTCATGACAATGTTGGGTATTTCGCAACTCCTGTAATGCCTCCCCACGCCCCTCCCTGAAATTTTGTTGTCAACTGAGGCTTCTTTTTGTGTCTATGTTAGTAGGCTAAGTCCTCAGCGCTTATCGGAAATAATGTATGTAATCTGTCCGCACTGGTGCTCCAGTCCCCAATCTCACAATGTCTGTCTGTCCCAAGAGAGTGGGGACTGTTGAGATCTTTTTTGTAAACCATGCTATTTTGAAAATCTAATA
Source organism: Pinus taeda (assembly GCA_000404065.3). Taxonomy (NCBI): domain Eukaryota; kingdom Viridiplantae; phylum Streptophyta; class Pinopsida; order Pinales; family Pinaceae; genus Pinus; species Pinus taeda. The sequence continues at coordinate 76,606 of APFE030577159.1, read as the reverse complement.
AAAACACTTTTGAACGACAAAATAAACACGAACAACTAAATAAAACTAGCAATTCCCAAACAATAGGTCCCAACAATATTTTCTCTGTGGATATTAAAACCACTGACATTAGCACACACACGTATCAAACATGGGAGTTAAAACCTTTGCCGAAATTATCATCCACAAGCTCCATAACAAAGACATACTACATAGCATTCCAGCACACACTGCTTCAATACTGCATTTTTCCTGAAGAAACAGTTTAGTTAGGGGACATCCGGACATTCCAAGGAACCATGAGTGACTGCTCACGGTTCTCCCCATCATCATTAGGAGAGGAAATCCCCCACTTCCCTTCCAAAGGGAGACTTCAACCTGCAGTCCCCTGCCACACTGCATTTCATAAGGTATTCAATCAACTTGATTGTCAGGCAAGAAATACAGTGCTGTCCTCATAAGCATGAGAGTGCTTTATCACACCATTCTGACCAAACATGTTTCATTGGAATAAAACATATACAACATGATGATGACTTAAAAATAAGAGTATGATTTTATCGTTTGTAACAGACAGTCTTAGTTCAAGAATAAACCTTCTGACCAAATATGTTTCATTGGAATAAAACATATACAACGTGATGATGACTTAAAAATAGAGTATATGATTTTATCCTTTGTAACAAACAGTCTTAGTTCAAGAATAAATACAAGGTTTATCACGGATCCAAGTCTATTGGTCTTTAAGTCATCTTGAAACTTAGTAAAAGGACAATGTGGAACTATGAAGTACAAAACAATGTGCTAGAGTGTTACTGAACGTTGCTTCCTTACTCCGCTTCTATAATAAAGAGGAAATCAAAAAATAGAAATAAGCAACATCAAGATTGAAAAAAGCTACTTCTCCAACCAAAATATAAATTGAGTGAAAAAACAGCGTGTTATGCCATTTAGTGATGAACTGATAGTAAAACCACAATGAGAATTTGTTGCATTTGCAGGCTATAATTTAAATATATATATATAGCATCCCCGTTAGTTGAAGGGGATTACATAAAAATTAAAACTATTTGCACTATCACAGCCTCTGGTCTTAACTAGACGTAAAAACTGCTTCGTAAAAGTAAAAAACAATGTGGAACTATGGTGTACAATACAATGTGCTAGAGTGTTACTGAACGTTGCTTCCTTACTCCGCTTCCATAATAAAGAGGAAAACAAAAAATTGAAATAAGCAACATCAAAATTGAAAAAGCTAAATCTCCAACAAAAGTATAAATTGAGTGAAAAAAAAAAGCGTTTTATGCCATTAAGTGATGAACTGATAGTAAAACCACAATGAGAATTTGTTGCATATGCAGGCTATAGTTTAAAAAATATATATATAACATCCCCGTTAGTTGAAGGGCATTACATAAAAATAAAAACTATTTGCACTATCACAGCCTCTGCTTTTAACTAGAATTCTCTCGAACTAAGGAGAAACAAAGCCAAAATCTAAGATGTAAAAACAGCCCAACAACAAAGCTAGAAAGATTACTTCTCAGTGGTACCAGCAGCCCTGAAATAAACCAATCAGCAGGACAGTCCGTCAAACTTTTGAATCAACTAAGATTAGATTGTTAACAAAAATGTCAGAGCTACATATGCATACCAATAAACAAATATTTTTAGCCATCTTAGCAATATGGAAACAAAATAACGCTTGAAATATAAGTTCACTACAACTATCAATTTAACAGATCGCAAGCAAAGAAGAGGATTTTGTAGCTAACAAGATTCCAAATACCAAAAAATAATAACCTCCATAAAGAAGTAAAATTTAAATTAAAAGTCGTCCTTGAAGCTTACCTGATCAAATACCAGATGTAAAAACTGCCCAACAACAATGCTAGAAATATTACTTCTTCTTCTCAGTGGTACCAGCAGCCCTGAAATAAACCAATCAGCAGGACAGACTGTCAAACTTTTGAATCAACTAAGATTAGATTGTTCACAAAAATGTCAGAGCTACATATGCATATCAATAAACAAATATTTAAAGCCAGCTTAGCAATTCTGCAATCAACATCACTTTCCAAAAGCTAAAATATATGGAAACAAAATAATGATGGAATTATACATTCACTACAACTATCAATTTAACAGATCGCGAGCAAAGAAGAGGATGTTGTAACCAGCAAGATTCCAAATACCAAAAAATAATAACCTCCATAAAGCAGTAAAATTTAAATTACAAGTCTTCCATGAAGCTTACCTGATCAAATACCAGGTGAGGAACAAGAACCCGGGTCTGCATCCAGCTGACAGGCTAGTCTATCATTGACCATGTCTAGTTTGATGATAGGCACCACCTTAGGGGTTTGATCTAAAGTTATAATTTGTTATCTTCAACACAACGCTTCCTGAAGTTATTTGACTTGCAAGCTGTACCCAGTTCAATGAGAACCAGAGCAAGTCAAATAGGACCAACAAAGTTCATTGATGGCATTTCAAACTTGGACTTGACAGGTTTGATTTGCAAGACTAACTTGGACTTGCCTGTATCTTGGACTGGCTGAGCATTTCAACAAAGCTTTTTGGGTAAAGCTTTGTTATATCTTTAGCCTTGCAAAGTCATTCACCTATCCAAGTCTAGCTACTTTGTCTCCTAGTTACCTTAAGCCTGCCCTGGCTCTAATACCATGTCCAAAACTAGGAACGTCAAGACTTACCTTAGCTGAGAGGCCATTCTACCGCTGAGCTGGTTGCACTTTTATGGCAGAAATGCTTTAAGAAGATTTTAATACTGTGTAGATTGCACAAAATGTTCTCTCTGACTTAAAACCATAGTCTCACAGGCTCTAACATTTGATCAGTCTCAGCTGGTTACAAGTCTTGAAACCAAGATTTGAGTAGAGAGCTATGTTGCACGAAACTTCTAGGAATCCGGCATTTCAGGACGTACCCGTACCCGAAACTCAACCATCATGTAATCATTTGTGAGAGTTAATACATACTTGGTTTTCCTTCTAAACTGTCATCTATGGGTCTTATTCCCTTTTTTCTTCCAAGATAGTGTGTTATTCATTATTTATAAATTTCTTCTTATATATATAAATATATATGACATTTCAACTGCTATTGCCATTTTTGGGAGGTGACATTTCTAAACATACCCATTTCAGAAACTCTGAAACATTTCGGCGCTTCGTGCAACTTAGGTAGAGAGCGAAGTGTTCAGAATAATGAAGAAACCTAAAATGAGATCTCCCGACCAGTGTTCCAGAAATTCCAATTTCTCCCAATTTTTCTGATTTTTTTCAAGTGAGCAAGTTTTCTCAGCTTTTTAAGACCATGTTTATACTCTGTCTATATTTTCACTGACTTTTCGGATATCCTCAATTTTTCCAATATCTCCAATTTTATCAGCCCCAGCAATATATTGTCAATATGGATATACGCATCATTGCCTGAGACTTGAAGGGGAAAAACAAACGTCAACCATTTATCAGATTCAAGGCCCATGAGTAGGACGAACAGAAAGCAAGACCAATGAGCTAATAAAGAATCAGAGGGGGTCATCTAGATTCTAATTTGCTTAATGTGTATCCCATTCTAATCAAATTCTCTGAGACAACCAACCTATGGTAAAGAATGCATGCATCACCTACGGGAACGAATGGATGCATCTGCAGAAGCAATCAAATCATATTTTTCCATTGTTTAAAAAAATAGAAGAATTTTCCTAGCAGGAATATTTTCCTTAAGAATTAAAACCTTCTCTCAACAATTTCTATGGACTACGAAGGGTGCTGAAGACACTAACTGGTACTATGCTCCATGCATCTAAATTTAAATATTGAGTAAAATTGACAAGCCCAGTCTGTAACAGGAAAAGAAGCTGGAATTTGATAAAAAAAACAGGACCTATCTTTTCAGTGTCCCAGTATTAAAGAATTAAAAAATCATCTTACATGACTTAAGTCTTAAACTTCAAGTAAGCAAGAAAGAACTCGTTAAAGTACATGAAATTGCCTTTGATGTCCAGCACTGATATCTTGGCAAAGTCTAAAGGCTTGTTTGCCACATAGTAACAGCATTCAGCCACATTTGCCTTCTCTGTACATAATTTTGGCACTCGTACAAAACTTTGGTGAATTTTGGTATGGTACAAATATGATACCATCAACATACTTTTTATTGTATCTGATATTAACACACCTCGTGTATTTGATACCCAATGACGCATAAACTGTAAAAAAATAAAGGCCAAAAACCTCAAAATAATTAAAAACTGAGAAATCTTGAATGTACAAATATGATACCATCAACATACTTTTTATTGTATCTGATATTAACACACCTCGTGTATTTGATACCCAATGACGCATAAACTTAAAAAAAATTAAAGGCCAGAAACCTCAAAATATTTAAAAACTAAGAAATCTTGAATACATCTCTAAACACAAATTAATCACAAAATTTTCAAGAAATGGATTATTTTTTCAGCTTTATTAGGCATTGTTGAGGCCGAAACTCTTTTATAAGATGTATAATAGATTTTTTTTGTTACATATTTTTCCATATCAAACCATATTTAAACTCGAATTTGTATGCAAATATTGCTACTGCAGTTTGTTGCTTGTATTTGGACCATTTTTCTGGAGTCTAAAGTTTGGCTTGATTTTTGTTAAAGATTGTGTTAGTACCTTGAATGCTTCTAATTCTCATCTGATGCTTTACTGAAAACTTTGTTGTGGCTTAATTGATTTGATCTGATTGCCATTAATTAGATTTGGGTTAAAGACAGATCACTTGCTCAGTCAGGAAAACATTTTGTTTATAAATCTTTCATGTTTATTAGAGCAGAATAGGCTATCAGGCTTAATATATGGCTTTGGTTATGCTCTAGTCATTCAATGTGCTTGCCATTATTATTATTGTTTTCTTTATGTATTTACTAGGTGTTTTTATTTCTTTTGAATTCATGTCATGGCTTAAGCATCTGCATCTTTTAGAATCTACTAATCTCGTTTTATGTCTCATTTGAAAATCCTTAATGGTATTCAGAAAGGGAAATGAGCTCTTCTCTGCTTAGCAAATGGAAAAATGGTCTAATTATTAGAATCCTACATAATCATCATAGAACACCTATTGGCATGAGACTGACATTCCTCTAATTTCACCATAATGTTGTCTTGTGGAGTACAATGACTGCCGGATATTCATATAATGGGTATATCAGTAAGGACTTGAAGCTCTATACTCAAAAGGAAACAGTCTGTTTTCTCAACTTCCTCAGAAATCTTGAGATGATCACAACGAGCAGCTATTGGATAATAGTCGGGGATTTCAACATTTCAACATTATTTGCTCTCTTGCTGAAAAGAGAGACAGTATCATACTGCTTGCATTGGTACTCCAAGCTTCTCAGTGATCGAATTCAGGATCTTAGCCTAGTGGATATGGAAACCAACAATGGCATTTTTACTAGAAATAATCGGCAGCGGGGAGGGGGGGCGGAAGGTTGTTGTGGCCTACCGGCTAGACAGATACCTAGTGTCAAAAAGCCTCATCAAGTCAGGTAAAGAAATGGCAGCTTCACTTCTCCCATGTCATGGTTCAGATCATTGGCCCATCTGTCTACAGTTAGACTAAGGGGGAAGCTCTATGAGTAATTTTGAACAGTTGTGGAAAGAAGCTCCAATCATAAAATGCACCATCATGCACATTTTTCAACAAAAATGAAATACATCAAAACAATCCCCCAAGGATTGGAATATGCATGAGGCCAAAGTTCAAACACCAGCTTCAAGAAGAAATGGAAGAAGTACAAAGGAAAATAATGGCAAAAGGCAAAACACAAGATCGGGGAAAAAAAGAAACTCAATTTGTTGCACAATGGGAGGAAAAACAAGCACAGGAGGAGATCCTATGGAAACAAAAATCAAGAATTCAGTGGTTAAAGGAAGGTGATCACAACACTAGTTTCTTTCACAAGGCCATGATATAACACAGACCGCACAATCGCGTCACACACATAAAGAACCCCCAAGGGAAAAAATTGGAAAACCATCAAGACATGGAGGAGGAGCTAAAATCCTACTACCAGCAACTACTCACAGAACCAATTCGAGACAGGCGGCAAGCTACAGCTAAAATAACTGGGAACATTTCTAGAATCGCCTCTCAGGAGCAAAACAACTTTCTCAGCAAGATCTCTCTCTACAAGAAGTGCAACGAGCTGTGAAATATATGAAGGGAACTGCCCCAAGCCCTGATGGCTTCACAATGGAATTCTTTCAAGCTTGTTGGAATATTCTAGGTCGAGATCTATGGGAAGTGGTGGAGCACTCTTATAGATCTGCCACAGTCCTAGCCGCTCTAGATGCAACCTCTATCGCTCTAGTCCCCAAAGGCAACAAAGGAGAAACGACCAATTGCTCTGCAATGTTGTATACAAAACAATCTCCAAAGTCATAGCCAATAGACTAAAGCCCATTTTGCCTACAATCATCTCAACAGAGCAAACAGGATACATTGAAGACAACCAACTCATTTTGCCTACAATCATCTCAAGGAGAAAAAGGGATACAATGTACATTGAAGGCAGGCTGATATTGGACAGCATCTTATTACCCCATGAACTCATACACTCTCTTAAGGTCACCAAGAAACCAGGTATGTTCATAAAATTGGATCTCTCCAAAACATTTGATAAACTTAGTTGGCAATATATCTATCATATGCTTTCAGCCTTCAGCTCCAAAGAAAAATGGATATTTCATATCTTAGCTCTGGTTTCTAAAGCTTTCTTTGTTTTAATGGTCCACCAACAACCACCTTTGCTCCTACCAAAGGCATTCGTCAAGGAGATCCTCTCTCCCTTTCTTTTCCTGCTAAAGGCAGAGGGGCTAAGCATATATATTAAAGCCAAAGCAAATCACAACCACATCAGGGGCCTCAGATTGTATCCAGATTATAAAGCCACCTCTCACCAGCAATTTGTTGATGACACACTACTAATGGGCCATCCCTCAGCCAAATAAGCTAAAGCTTTTAAGAAAACCCAAGAGAACTTTTAGGAAACTTCCAACATGGATATCAATGCTAGCAAATCTCAGATCTTTTCTAACACCCTCAATCAACGCGGCTCAACATATCTCATCTCCTCGAAATCCAAAAAAGCTCTCTCCCCTCCAAATACTGAGGAGCTCCTCTCCTAGAAAATTCCTTGAGGCTTACCTCTTGGGAAGTGTTGTTAACCAAGTTTGAAAAGAAATTATCATGTTGAACCTTTCGGGCTCTCAACCTTCCAGGGCATCTCCCTCTCCTTAAATCTAGTCTACAAGCTATGCCCCTGAAAGTTGGGAACCAAAGAATGGCTAGGGAAGAGTATATCGACTATTAGCTCAAATTACAAAGGTTCCAAAGGTTCTCCCCTTGCATATCTGCAGAACAGGGAATAAAGTCACAGACAAGTTGGCATATGAAGGAATTTCCACGAGAAACCAAGTCTTAGACTCACAATGGGACAAAATTGATCAAGAACCTCTTCAAACAATATGCAACAACATGATGCAGAGGACTTTCCTACCCCAACATCAAGTGGGCATCAAAAGTGTCATCATACAATAATGATGTTGACAAGTCGTTGGTCCAGTTGGCTTCACACTACTTTGAACATCTTCTACATATCATTTGTGGTGATTTCGCCACAAAAGAGCTCGTGTGAACTTTGGCTAGTCGGGATGGTTGTATGGTCTCAAAGGGCGGTGAGGTTAGCTAATTCTACAAGAATTTTGTATCCCATTATGAATGAGCGAGAGATGATTATAGCAAGTTATGGCGAATTAGTAGATGAGGTTGATGGTGAGGGGATCAAGGAGGTTAAAGGAGGCACCATGCATTTTCGCTCTACATGGCCTAAATACATTGCAGGGACTGGAAAAGCCTGACCAGAAGGCAACTTGCCCAATATGTGCAATTGTACAATAGAGTTGAGCATTCTCGTTGCATGGTCTTATTATCTCATAATATTCACTCACAGTTTTGTGGCTTTGGTATTGTGTCAATCGTCATTTTTCGGCGCGTCACGTGGATTTTTACTTTCTCTCCAGGGAGTAGGCTACTATAGAGTCAACTCACTTTTGCAAGCCTGGCATCCTTGGGTTACTAGTTGATGGTATTTTATTTCAGTCATTAAAAGCTAAGTACTCCAATATCTTAACCAAACAAATTCTCCATTGGTTTATGGTTGGTTGGCGAGTTATCCTGCCCCTTCACATCTTTGGTTATTTTCTTGGGATGGCTAGGTCTCTCATCCTTTGATTACCCTTCCAAATCTACTTCACTTCAAGAAGCATTACCTTTCTCATTCTCATCTCACAATCAAGGTGATTGTGCTACCTATGTCAGTTTCCTTTTATCTTGTTTGCCCTCTGCTTTCGATCTATTTTGCTTTGCCCTACACTTCTAAATTCCCCATTCTCACTTGTCTCCATTGGCATGGCTCATGGTACACGAAGCAAAGGCAAGAGCGCAACTAGTAGCAGAGGCGATGGTTGTCGTAGTTGGCAACTGAGGAGGCGGCTCAAAGGTTCAACAAGTACAGTCCTCCCAATATCCAAAGCCACATTGCTTCGATTGAGGAAGAGGCATGAATCAAACGTTGTTCCATTTTTTATACAACATGATGGATCAAGTTGAGTCTTAAGTACCTGACACTAGCTGCACTGGCTCCCAAAAAACTATATAACTAAGGACAATTGATGTATATTTTCATATTAAAAAACAGTCTTGGGCAGAGCTATGCATGATAAAGCAGAGGCGCAACAAGAGAACCAAGTTCGATTGGATAACATAAAGCATCAATTGGCAAATATGGACCAGAAAATCAACATTTTAACAAACCATCTTGCTAATATAACTTTTATTGATCCACCGGATGCAAATCATCCTGAAACAATCCAAGTGGATTCTCCTACCAATTAATGATGTTCATCTTAGTTTTATTCGCAATTTATCTTTTGTGTTTATGTTAATGGACAAGTTCTAGTTAGATTTTGTCACCTACTAGGCGAGTTACCATAGGCTTATAGGGCCCCACTCAAGCCATTTTGTTATGTAGTAAGCAAAATAGTAGACACACATGGATATCCTATGGACAAAAAGGGTTGTTGTGCTATTGGTCTAGTTTCCCAAGTGGAAAGCCAATAACCGCAACTCAACACTATTTGAATGTATCTTTTTTTATTTTATAATATAAATATGGCTAAATTAACAAAAAAATGACTCGAAGATCTTCCAAAAACTGCCTAAGATAGATTAGCTCTCATGACCTTCTGTGGTTTCAAGATATACAAAGAATGGGCATGTTGAGTAGACCTTTAGCCCTTTAATGAAATGTATAAACAGTGTTTGTTTTCATAGATTTTGATGATTGCATAATATGCATAGAATGAGCATATTCATCTAGTAAGTGTGTCTAGTCCATTATGTCTAGGCTAGCTTCCAAATGGTACCAGAGCCTGTGTCACTACTTTAACACATGCATATAGGCTGGAGCATCACATTATATCTAAAGAGGATAGCATATAATGTTGCATTTTCTCCTTTATCCCATTGATTCATCATTTGGCTACTATTCAGGATCTAAGATGGATTAGTTGTGTTTCAATAACTACTTCTAACAAATCAACAAATGCATAAGTTAACTATGGCCAACTCCACCACTTACAACTCAAAGTGAAAACGCAAAAATAAATATCAGAAAATCTACTCAAACATTTAAAAGGAAGTGGACATACAAAGTCTTTAAACATTGGCTAGTTCAAACTAGTAGCCAGTCAAACTGGCCAATTAGATAGGCCTAGGTAATGAACTAGTAGAAAAACTAAATTTCTCGGTTGATGTATATCATGCCGATTTGGTACCCAACCAGTATAACTCTGCCCTAACCGAAATGTCCTAACCCCAACCGATTAATCAAATCTCACGTGTGGGGGGGAGTCCAAGACCCACCACGGTGGTAGTTTTTTGGGTGGTTTTGAGGAATATCAGGGATTGTTTTCCTGCCAAAATAGACCCCCCTTTTAACTATAAAACCAAGTCTCCCCCTCCTAAACCTAACCAAAAAACCTAACTCAAACCCGGGAATGCTAGCAATCGGTGGTAATATTAAATTCTTCAAGTAAAAAGCCTTTTACTTAAATTTTCAACATTACCATTAATTGTTTCAATATATTTGAGAGTGGTTCCAACCTTCTTGGACTTTATATGGACAAGGAAGAATCCATATACCTCTCAAAATTCAATAGACTTGACAGTTGCGATATTTTAAGATTGGTATGGTTGCAACATTTTCATTGAATTTTGTCATGTATGAGGGCATGGGATTGTAACTTAATCAAGAGCATGGAGCAATTTATGTACCATAATGTTGATGGTATTGATTGTTGAACTCCTCTGATGTTGGTGGTATTGATTGTCGAACTCCTCTACCATGGCCATAACAAAAATGTACCATTCAGTCAAACCAAAATAATTTGATAGGCATGTTAAGCTTTTTCTACCATATTATAAGGTTGAGGAGACAAACCCTTCACTTAAACCAAAATCATTGGTTGGGCATGTTAAGCTTCTTCAATTTCTACCATATTATAACGTTGAGAAATCTGAGTTTGAAGACTTTGAGCTAGATGGTGTTTATGTAGCTCTTGTTGATGATCCATTTCTAGCAGTGGTCAATCAATGATGAGTTTGATGAGTGACCATCTTGATTAGTGAATTTTAGTGGGCCAATGGCCCAATAACTTGTAGCATTGTTTATGGATTCTAGAGGCCATTTAGAGCCTCATTGATTATGTATTTGTTGTTGATATATATGTATTGCACTCGATGCCATTTTGATATATTCACCCTTACACGATATATAGATGAGCAAAATTTTAATATTTTGCATCTTATGGTTTGGAATCATGGCTTGAAATCGTAAAATAAATTTTTCGTTGAAAATAATTATTTTATGTATTTTTTCAAATTCGGTTCAAAACCAAATTAGATAGGTACTAATAAAAAGGGTACTAAGGAGGTGTTTCCTAGTGATTTTTGTCTTTGCCCTAGGAAAACACATGAGACACTTTAGTCACTTTATGTGGTATAAAAGTACAAAGTAATTTATTATATCAAAGCTACTTGATGTTTTTAAAGTGACTTTATGAGAAAAAGTACATAGTACCTTATAGTATTAAAGTCATTTTATGTTTTAAAGTGACTTTATGTAGAAAAAGGTACAAGGTACAAAAACAACATTAAAGTGACTAGGGAGGCTCGTAATGAAGGGGGAGACACAAAAGTGGGTCAATGGGAGATTAGATCTCCAACCATGATCAAGTATGGTTGAGATCTAATCTCAACCATTGATCATAGAGTTAGGGGTTCACTTCATTATGAGAGGCTAAAAAGGGAGAAAAGGCAAACGAGAGCATTTATTCTTCAAGTGTAGAATTGGAGGAGAAGAGGAGAAGAGGAGGTTGAAATAGCTTCAAGAGAGATTGATATAGCTTCAAGAAGAGGTTGAGATAGCTTCTACAAAAGGAGGCTCTCATATTCTTCATGTGCATTTGTTGAAGAAGTGAAGAGCGGACGAGAACAAGGAGGCTAATACACATTTGCTCAAAGGAGAGAAATCTACAGTAACTTGGAGAGATTCCACAACACTTGTGTTAATTTTAGGTATGTTCTATGCTTAGAGCAATTTATTTCAATTTTCACAGTTAGCTCAATATCTTTTCAATATTAGCAATCACATCACCATTAAAGTAAACTGCGGAACATAAACATAAATCACAGAAGACAAGCCAAGACAATAGGACACAAGTTGTGGCGCTAGCCAGGGACAAACCCCAATGTGGCGAAACCCTTGATCAATTCTTCTTATATGTTCTTCAATAGTTCCGCAAAGAGAGAGAGAGAGTACATTTACAACAAAAGTCAACACTTTGACTTATCTAGATAAGAGCATAGATCATCTCTAAGAAGATGATACATGAGATCAGTTGAAGACATGTTGCTTCATGTCTTCAACTGATTCTCCAAGGTGACTCCACCTATCATTGTGCTACATCTCGTCATCATGTTGCACCTCACCGCGTTGCACCATGTTGCACCCATCATTACAATGTTGGACCTCAAGTTGTACACATCATATTGTTGCACCTTATGTTGTACACATCATACTAATGCACCTAATGCTACACTTGTTGCACCACGCTGCCACAACTGTCCCATGTACCATGCTGTTGTCCCACTGTTGGTGCCATAGCCATTCCATGTTTGCCAAATTGAAGTCCCACTATTGGTGACATAGCCATTCCCTGTTTGCCATATTGTTGTCCCACTGTTATGCTCCAACAAGCATCATAGCCTAGTTGTCCCAATGTGTTTGCAGCACCATGTTTGCCACCATGTACTTCTTGTTGTTGTCCTATTGTGCCACAGTTGCACAATGTCATTGCTATCCTAATTAGCATGTCATTAGGTTGTCCCATCATAGTTGTTGCCCCAACATGATGTTGTCCCAACACGTTGCTATCCAATGAGTTTGCAGCACCATGTACCTTTGTTGCCATGTCACAACTGCGAGTTGTTCCATCATAGTTGTTGTCCCAACATGTTGTTGTCCATGCTTGCTTCTATCCAATGAGTTTGCAGCACCATGTACCTTTGCTGCCATGTCACAATTGTTGTCTTGCCTTGGCATTCTTTTGTTGTCCTAATCTACTATACAGTTGTCCCTTGCAGCTCCATGCTTGCCATGCTTACCATCTATAGTTTCACCACGCTGCACTACTGCACTGCGTCACAGGTTAGGGCATCACCATACAGCCCTTGTCCTCCATACAAATCAACAAGACAGCCATCTAAATATTGCGGTTCTCCAAGGGAATAACCCTCCACACCTATGTTATTCCTGTGGTTAAGGCCACGCTATCTCTACAGCTCCTTCACGTTGTCTAGGGCAACTTCTTCGTTGTTCCTTTGACCCTTTATACGGCGGCTAAGATTCAGCTGTCCACATAGCCCTTCACGTTGTTTAGGGTCGCCTACATGTTGTCCCTTTGAACCTTCATGTTGTGGCTAAGACTCTCTTGTTTGATTGTGGTTAGGGTTGAATTAGACCAGAGTTTAGGGGTGGATTAGTTCAGAGTTTAGGGCTAGATTAGACCAGCCTTTAGGTCTGCGTTAAGGAAGCCTTTATTCTGCGTCTAGAGCTGCCTTCCATCTGCGTCTAGGGCAGCGTCTTTTCCTCCAACGTCTAGGGCTTCCACTCTTAGATTTCTCTTCCCACTAAAACCCAAGACAAGTGGAGAGAAATCAAGATAGAAGTGTGTGAGAAATGACTCTCAAATCATCTCCTTTTATACTAAAAGGTGAGCACATGTGAGGTTTATTTGGTTGCTGGCCGACCTTGACAAATTGTCTTATAACACAAATAAATTCATAACTCCATGAATACTTATCGGAATCGATTGATCTTTAGATCAATCCTAAACCTCTCGATCAGAGGGATAAAAGAAAAATATCAGCTGCCATAAATAAGATGACCCACATGGAGTTTGGCCCTAGTTCCCAATTTTAACAACTTGCAACAAGGAGACTACATTAGGCTCGAATTTAGACGCAAGGCTATAGCATGCAATTCAAGAAGGAACAAAGGTCTAACACGCAGGCCGAGAAGGATGAACAAGAGCAAGTGGGCCAAGAAAGCTAGACAAGGGCACACATACCGAGGTAGCCACAACAATATTTCAAACATGAAAACTGAGGAAACAAACTCGAATTTTGAGGGAATTACCAACTTGAAATTTCGGGAAGGATAGCACAAATTTCAAGGCTTTCATAACACAAAATTCAAGGAGGAAATAGACCAAAAATTCCAGGCATCTACAACGTTGATATTGAGGTAATTTTCAAGCATAAATTGCAAACCTGTGGCACGAGTTTCTCACACCTATATTGTTGGAAAAATGTTGACACTGGCACACTGTTAAAGAGGTTGAGGTTGATGTCAATAACATGATTTTCTGGGTAGGTTGAGTTTAACAGTGACATGAAAATTAAGACAATCAATCGTTTGGCAGATTTTCTAGGGAGCTAAGCATTTTTTTCTAATGGAAGTCTAAGCTTGATATCCAAAGCAAAGGAGGTATGGACAGACGCAGAATATTCAAGGGAGAGATAAGCACCCTTGATGAGTTTTTAATGTTCGAATAAATTCTCTGTGAAAAGCAATAAAATCCTCCTAGACCGGTTTTTCCCCTTGTGGGTTTTTCAAAGGTGAGAGATTGAATAAAAACATCATAGCTCATTTATGTATGCATGCTTTTGTTTCTTATCAACTGGGATTTAAACAAAGAAAGTGAACGTAGTGGTAGTCTAGCAGTGTTTTGGTTGAATTTAATATTGAAGTTTTAACTCAACAAATGAATATGGGTTTGGGCATTAAACTTCATGTGTATAAAAAAAAACCAAAAATGGAGGGCTACAGGGACCTAAAAATATTCTTCACAATATCAACACATTGAGAACCCACAACTAATAAAAGTGACTAGCAAGCAAACTTTTGTTGATAACAGTGAACAACAAGCATAAAACCTGCCTATATTCCAGAGATCTATGGTTGAGAGGGAGGAGTTTACCAGTTTTCAGTGATTGAGAATTTGTGTTGGTTAGATGGCTACTGGTTTGAGGGTGGAGGTCTGGAGGATAGGTTGAGTGCAGCTAGAAATTTAGGCCATGGAAGGAGAGGATAGTCTTACTGCTTGAGGAAGTTGAGGTATGGGATATTGTACAGAGTATAGTACAACCACCCATTGATCCATTTCAGTTGGTAGACTTCAACAAGCGAAATGTGAAGGCTAAGAGGATCCTTCTAGATGTTATCAAAGACCACATTATACCTCATGTATCAAGGAAGAAATATGCCTATGAGATGTGGGACTCCTTAATAAAGCTTTATAAGAGCAACAATGAGAACAGGAAGATGGTGTTGCGTGAGAAATTGAAAACACCAAGATGACAAAGACTAAGATATTACCTCATACCTTACCAAGATTACACAGGTGTGAGATGAGTTGGCTGCAATGGGTGAGATTATCCTTGAGGACTGATTGGTCAAGACAACATTAGATGGTTTTCCCAAACAGTGGGATGGATTCATAGATGGTGTTGTTGTCAGAAAGCATTTTCTTGATTGGACCAAAATGTGGGATGATTTTATCCAAAAGGAGACCATGAAGAGTGTCAGGAGTGGCACTCAACGTGCCAATGCAAATGAGGATGAGAATGTAACCCTCGCAGCTAAGGGCAAGAAGAAGGCCAAGAAGGGATCTTCTAATCGGGTCAAGAAGCAAAAGGGAGAATAGGAGCTCGAGAAAGACATGAGCAAAATGAGATGCTTTGCATGTAATAAGATGGATCATTATGCCTTTCAGTGTCCCACCAAGAAGGAAAAGAAGAAGGGTGTTGCAGCATCAGCTGAGGTGGACGAGTTTTCCACGGAGTTTAATACAGAGTTTACTTTAGTGATAAGTCTAGCCACTAGTGTTATAGAGCAGCAAACACCTGAGCAAGGGAGCTCACCACAGGATTCAGGATCTTCAGGAGGCGCATAATGATTAGGAGGATCGTCGACTTCTGACGTGATGAGTTTAGAAAATCCACGAAATTCTGCAACTGCTAATATAATCAATCTAAAACTAATTTCTTTTCATATAGACACATAATTTCTCTACTAATTTTGTAGCGGAATAGGAACATAAATGAATACACAATTCAACAACACAATTTTTCTAGGGAACCCAACTAGGAAAACCTTGTGCTTGATTGAGAATCTTATTGACGAAGAATGAATGGATCTCTTACAATATAATATTGTTTCAATAAAGAATACAACAATCTTCCTACTCGAACTAAGCTTGAAACCCCTGTAAGACCCATGATCCTTAAGCCTTCTTGCCTTCCCTGGATAAGCTCTAAAATCCTTGTGCAAATCCTAGGAAATGAGCCCCTATTTCCTAGCGCATGGTTTCCTCTTATTCCCAAGGCAATTCTTCCTTCTTCAAAACTTACACAAGCTCATCTTGCATGTTCTTTCCTTCATCACACGCAATACTCGTGCCCCTAAATTTGATTACAATTGTACCTTTGCTCTTCCTTATAAGCAATTCGAATGGCTAAATCTAGAAAATTATACTTTAGGAATTGATTTTGTGATTGATGAGTTAACAAAGTTAACTAACTCATGCAGCTTATCTCATCGCAATTCTAGAACTTGAGACTCAATCACTTGTCCTTTTACCAAATTAACTCGCCCTAGTTTGCCTTCCACTTTTGCACATTAGTTAATCGCTTCATCACTCATCCTAATTTGTAGGGACATCTTAAATCATAGGAATTTGTCCTAACTTATAGGAATTAGCTCCTAATTATAAGAACTCAAGCATGCTAAGGAAGACCTCATTGAGGTCCCTTTGATTAAGGCACAAATCAAGGAACATTTTCTCACTATCATTTTCAACAATGAGAAACACCTTCCTCGGTAAGAGTGAGTGTTCAGAAAAAAGGTACCAACGAGGTGTTTCCTAGTGTTGTAAAGCAACAAACTCCGGAGCAACCGAGCTCAACACAAGTTTCGGGATCTTCATGAAGTGCACAGGGATCAAGAGGATCACCAACTTCTGGAGTGATGGGAAACACCTTCCTTGGTAAGAGGGAAAGTTGAGAAAAAAAGTACCAAGCAGGTGTTTGCTAGT
Source organism: Pinus taeda (assembly GCA_000404065.3). NCBI lineage: Eukaryota > Viridiplantae > Streptophyta > Pinopsida > Pinales > Pinaceae > Pinus > Pinus taeda. The sequence continues at coordinate 59,828 of APFE030577159.1, read as the reverse complement.
GTTTTTTGCCTTCTGCCTAGAAAAACACATGAGACACCTTTTTAGTGGTGACTTTATGAGTTATTAAAGTCATGTGCCTTTAGTCACTTTATGTGGTACAAAAGTATAAAGTACTTTATTATATTAAAGTTAATTTATGTTTTCGAAGTGACTTTATGAGAAAAAAGTACATAGTACCTTATATTATTAAAGTCACTTTATGTTTTAAAGTGACTGTATGTGGAAAAAACTACTAGGTAGAAAAACTACATTAAAGTGACTAGAGAGGCTCTTAATGAAGGGGGAGTCCAAAAAAGGGGGTCTATGGGGCGTTCAAACAACATTGTTAGAATATGCTTTTACTTGCTTAAATCATGCTTACTCAATATTGCACTCTTCTCTTTTTGGACCGGGATGAACCCTGATACATTTTATTATATCTTAGAACTTTATATCACCTTTAGATGTTGGATTAATTGTTTTCGCATGCTACCAACCAACCACCCAAACTATGTATCAACCAGACCGGCTCTCACTTACCCGAACCTTTCGCCGCATTCACATGCGTTCGAAAACAATTGATAAAAGATCATCGTACTTGGGTTTAACTATTAATATGCTTTTACCTTATGTCGATTTGCTTTTACTTCAATGTTCTCTACTAACAACTCCCCACTTGTTATATTTATCCACTTATAGAAGACCTCACCCTATTTACTGATGATGCCCCAACCTAGTTAGTGCTTAAGCCATGAATAAGTAGGCACTATTCTATGAGCCCCCTACCTTGGTTCCACACAGAGTGCCTCACCCTTCTTACCCTTTTCTACCTTACTTAGGTGTTTCTTGAACACCCACCCACCTAAATCAATAAACCTATTCTCCCTATACCACTTTTATGGGAGATCAGATCTCCACCCTTGATCAAGGAGGGCTAAGATCTAATCTTGGCCATTGATTATACGGTTAAGGTTTATAATTTCATTACGAGAGACTAAAAAGGGATAAAAGGCAAAGGAGAGCATTCATCCTTCAAGTGTAGAGTTGGAGAAGGAGAAGAGGGGAAGAGGAGGCTAAGATGGCTTCAAGAGAGGTTGAAATAGCTTCAAGGAGAGGTTGAGATAGCTTCAAGAGAGGCTGAGATAGCTTCAAAGAGAGGCTGAGATAGCAAGGAGGCTAAGACAGCTGCTACAAAAGAAGGCTCTCGTATTCTTCATGTTCATTTATTGAAAAAGTGAATAGAGGAGGAAGAGAACAAGGAGGCTGAGACACATTTGCTCAAGGATAGAAATATACAGCAGCTTGGAGAGATTCCACAGCACTTGCAGCAAGGAGACTACAACAGGCTCGAACTTAGACGCAGAGTTGTACCATGCAATTCAAGAAGGAACAAAGCTCTGGCATGCAAGTCGAGAATGCTGAACAAGGACACGCATACTAAGGAAGCTAGAGCAGCGTTTCCAACGTGAAAACCAAGAAGGAAATAGAATCAAATTTTGAGAGAATTAGTAGCTCGAGATTCGAGGAAGGGCAACAAGAATTCAAGGTTGTCATAACACAAAATTCATGGAGACAAGCTCGAAATTCTAGGCATCTGCAACATTGAAATTGAGGTAATTTTCCAGGCATAAATTACAGACCTATGGCACGAGTTTCTAGGACCTGCATTGCTAGAAAAATGCTGACAGTGGAACATTGTTAGAGAGGCTGAGATTGTTGTCAGTGACATGATTTTCTGGGTAATATGAGTTTGATAATGGCATGAAAATCAAGATAGCCAAACGTTGGGTAGATCTTCTAGGGGGTGAATAGATGTTTTTCTAATGGAAGTCTGTTAATTTTAGATAACAATGGTATGTTCTATGCTTAAGAGAAATTTTACTTCAATTTTCTTATTAGTCCAATATCAATATCCAGTTTACCAATCACATCAACATGATAGTAAAACGCAGATAGAACATAAACAATAATAGTAGAAGACAAGCCAAGACAAGAGGATACAAGATATGGCACCAACCAGGGACAAACCCCAATGTGAGGAAACCCTTGATCAATTCTTCAAAAGTTCAGTAGAGAGAGAGTACAATATACAATTTTCACTTGCCCAATCAAAGTGAAATCTGATCAGTCAAACAACAGTAACAAAAAGCCCTAACCAAAAAGTCAACGTTGGTCAACAAGTCATATTTTGACCTCCAAAACAACTCGGTCAAACTTGGTCAACTCAGCCTCCAACAACTAGTCAAATCAGCCCAAAAACAATCCAAAAAAGTCCAGTCAAACTTGGTCAACATAAGTCAATGCTATAGCAAACCCTTCTATAGTCAACATTGGTCAAACAATGGTCAAACAGTGGTCAAACAACCTCGATTTTTGTGCCCAAAAGTGTGGCCTAAACAAACAAAGATCCCCGGCACAAAACTATAGTCAAAGTAGGTCAACACAAGTCAAAACAACCCTCCTACAACTTCAGTCAATGTTGGTCAACACAGGGGTAGAAAACCCTTCTCTTCTTTGCATGTGTGGAGAGTTGTTTTTGAAATTTGTACCCAATCAATGAAAAAAAGAGAGAAGAATGAGTGTGAGTGAGATGCCAAAATGAGGAGGCTCCTTGTATTTGTATGCAACGTTGTGGGCTTGAGGGTGCCAATTAGATGGCTGGCCAACCTTGACAATTTGTCCATAATCAAAATAAATTCATAATTTCATTTGTACATGTTAGAATTAGATGATCTTTAGATCAATCCTACAACTCTCGAAGAGAGGAATCCAATAAAAATATCAGTTGCCTCATATGAGTTGTCCAAGGTGAAGTTTGGCCCTAGTTGCCAAATTTAACACTCCCTCTCAACTAGGGAGAACTTCACCTACCAAACTATCTAACAATCTGTACCATCCCTATCTCTGCTATGTTCTGGTGAACCATAAAGAAAGAAGAAATGATCGAGAAAGTATCATACCATTCTCCACTGATCCGAAGTCAGTATCCAATAATAGAGAGTGTGTCAGACCACTCTTAACTGACCCGAAGTCAATTTCCATTGATCCCAGATCAATTTCAGCATCCCTAGCATATGGAGTACGATAGTACATGATGCATCCATCAATAGTACTATGGTCCCTATCCTCATTTCCCTGCTCATTAGCCAAATGAGAGGTACTTCCCATGGGTCACAGACTGCATGGGTAGGATGTGTCAACAAGAGAAGGTGAACCACTCATCTTGCTCATATGCCATAGGAGAAGGTGAACCACTCACCCTATGGCTGCTCATCGCTCCAAGAAGTACCCCAAGCTCGTCGGAGCTTCCAGAGCTCAACATCCATTTCATATGGGACCCTCATAAGAGGGTCTCTCCACAACTCCAAGTCGTTCACGGAAAATTCCCCAGGGGCTTCATAAGAATATTGGCGACCTGATCACTAGTCCCAATATGTTGGAACCTTATTGCTCCCCGTTGTACCATATCCCGGATAAAGTGGTATATGATATCAATATGCTTGGAGCGATCATGAAACACAGGATTCTCAGAAAGATGAATCCCACTTTGGTTGTCACAGAAGATCAAGGTGGTATCTAGCACATGTCCAAACAACTCACCAAAGAGCTTCCAAATCCAAATAGCTTCACAGGAGGCCATACTAGCAGCAATGTATTCAGCCTCAGCGGTGCTCAAGGCAACCGACTTTTGCTTCCTGCTCATCCATGATATCAAAGCAGAACCTAAAGAGAAGCAACATCCAAATGTGCTTTTACAATCCACCACACTGCCAGCCCAGTCTACATCAGAATATCCATGGAGCCTCACATTCCCAACAGTGTATCTCAGTGCATAAGTGATTGTGCCCCAGAGGTATCTTATGATATTCTTCGCAGCAATCCAATGTATGTGATGAGGCTCTACCATAAACTAACTCAATGTGTTCATTGCAAAGCATATGTTCGGACGAGGGTTCACCAAGAACATTAGGGCCCCCACGAGTTGACAATACCAAAAAGGATTTCCCACATCGGGCCCAGCAACACTTCCGCATAACTTCTTGAAGTTAAGTTCCATCGAAGTAGTCAAGGACTTGCAATCCACCATCCCAAATCTTTCAAGTATCTTCACAACATATCTTCCTTGAGAAAGGAAAATATCACCTGGCTTTTGCCACACCTCCAACCCTAGGAAATAATGCATCAATCTTAGGTCCTTCATCTCAAATTTGAAAGCCAACTACCTCTTACATTGATGAATAAGAGGGTTTGCACCTGTCAAAAAGAGATTCGTCCACATAAAGTACCAAGATGAGAGGTCTATCATTCTCAACCTTAAAGTAAAGGTTCGCATCAGCGTCACTTCTTATAAATCTCAGCTTCATCAAGAAGCTCGGGGAGCTTGCTTCAACCCATAGAGGGCTTTCTTCAATCGACATACACATGTCTGACGATCTTGAACTTCGAACCCCTATAGTTGTTCTACATAGACTTCCTCCTTAAGTGAACCATGCAAGAAGGCAGTCTTGCATCCATCTGGTGTAGATTCCATCCTTGTGAGGCAGCAAGGGCAATGATCAAACAGATGGTGGTGTAACAGGCAATCGGTGCAAATATCTCATCATAATCTACACCTTCCTTTTGAGAGAAGCCTCGAGCAACAAATATGGCCTTGAACTTTTGAGGTGACAACGGATTTGTCCTTGGGACTAGGGACCACATCCCAGACATCATTCTTCATAATCAACTCATCCTCTTCGTTCATTGCATCCTGCAAAACTTGGTTCTTAGCAGCTTCTTCAAATGTGCAAGGCTCAAATTGAACAATGGTGCTCATTGTAGTTAATGAAACCTTGGTACTTATTCGGCTTCTTGCTTTCACGAAATGTCCCCCTAGGTGCAACATGTCTCTCGGCATTTTCAAGAGTCTCCCTAAGCCATGAGGGTCTCCTTTTTTAGGAGGAGAGCTCATGAAGGGGGTGGATCAATGGGATCCATTGGTCCTTCAGCATCGGGCATCGACTCATCTTGCGATTCTCCTTGCTTTTCTGAATTTGCTTCTTTGTCCTTCCTTGGAAGAGGAAGGTCACTAATCTTCCCAAGGGCAACATCCTCATCGAAGGTGACATCATGACTTATCTCCACTTCTCTTTGACCAGGCACATAGATTCTATATGCCTTAGTAGTTTCATTGTAGCCCACAAATGTTCCCTTCTTCCCAGAAGCATCCAATTTGCATCTATTTCCGTTCGACACGTGAAAATATACGAGCCTACCAAAATTTCTAGAGAGAAACATCAGGTTTCTTATTGGTGAGAACTTCTTAAGGAGTTTGGTAGTCCAACACTTGATGAGGGCATCTATTTTGAACATACACAGCAATGTTGCAACTTCGGCCCATAAGAACTTTGGAAGGCTTTGATCATGAAGCATGGCACGAGTGGCTTCTACAATAGAATAGTTCTTCCTTTCAGCAACACCATTTTGCTCAGGAGTATATGCAGTAGTAGTCTCCCTCTTAATGCCAACTTCTCTACAATAATTATTAAACTCATTTGATTCATATTTGGTTCCATTATCGGTCCTTAATATTTTGATCTTCTTCCCAGTTTGATTTTCGACCAAAGGTTTGAAAGAATGGAACCATGAGAATAATTTGTCCTTCTTCTTTAAGAAATATATCCAAGTCTTGCGAGAGAAACCATTCATAAAGATAGCATAATATAAATATCCTCCCAATGAGTTCACAGGCATCATACCAGATAGATCAGAATGAACTAATTGCAATATGTCGGCAATCTTGCTATCACTTGAGGAAAATGGTCCCCTTGTATGCTTTCCTTCAACACACCCCTGACAAACACTTTCATATTCTACTTTAAATTCGGGCATTACTGTCACCATCTTCCTCACATCGAGTAGAGCCTTATAATGTAGATGAGCAAACCTTCAATGCCATAATTCAGATTGAAGTGATGTGTCACAATACATAGCTCCTAATGGACTTCCTCCAACTTGATATAAGCTATCAACCCTGAAGCCAAGTGTAAATGCATCTTTGAAATATTTATTCCACACATGTACCTCTCCATCGATGAATGCCACCTTGAATCCTTTGTCCTCCATCGCCAAGATAGATACCACGTTCTTTTTTAGATTGGGTACATATAGTACTTCTTGTAGAAGAATGGTGTTACCTTGATTCAATTGAAGAGCAACATTCCCAACTCCCTTCACGGGATAGGTAGCATTGTCTCCAAGAATAATTTCCAAATTTGTATCATTCTCAGCCAGATTTGAAAGAGCTTCCTTACACCCGGTGAAGTGCCCTAAGGCACCATTGTCAATCAACCAATTTCCCAAAGTGTCCGGAGGAGATGCAATGGAGAGGGTAGATATAACATAAAATTATTTTTGCTTGTTATCAACAACATTAGATTCGTCTTACCTAATGTTTCTTGATCTCTTGGGAGGGCGACCATTTCCTTGATGAGGAGCAGGAGCATTTCTTTTTCCTCGTTTGTTGAATCTGTCATTCCTTTGATTGTTGTTCCCTCTGAATTGTTGTTGTAGTGGTTGTCATCATCATGAGGTGTATCCCTTCTATTAGGACACTCCCTAGCATAGTGGCCAAACTTGTTGCAAATAAAGCATCTTCCCTTCCTTCCATTTTTGAAACTCAGCCTTCCTTGACATTGCTTCTTTGAACCTGCATTGTTCTTCATTTTAGCATGAGTAGAGAATGCAGTAAGTTCATTCATATTTGAAGGCATATCTAGTCCCGTCATCCTTGTTTCTTCTTAAGAACATATACTCAACAATTGTTCAAAACCTGGAATCATGTCGTTGTTAAGAATAATGGTGTTGAACATGTGCCATTCACAAGGGAGTCCTCCAAGGGCAATGAGTGTAAGCTCCCTATCAGCAATAGCTTCTCCAATTGAAAGAAGATCATTTTTCATCTCAGTAATCCTCATGAAGTAGGATTGAATGTATTCATTTCTTCCCTTCTTTATATCCTTCAGCTTGTTTTTAAGAAAGTGAACTTGGTTTGCATTGCTAGATTTGAACATGCCAACCAACCTGTCATATATCTCCTTTGATGTGTTCAAATCGGTGATGTCAGCAACTAAATGCTTATGAATAGAATCCTTGATGATCATCTTTGCTTTGACTTCACCCTTCTTGTACTTTGTCTTAGCAGCAACTGGTGGATTAGAAGTAGGTTCCAAAATCTCTCCCTGCACATAGTCCATAACATCTTGCTCTTCTAAAGTCAAATCAAGAGACATCTTACATGCATGATAATCAAACTTATCATGAAGCTTGCCATCAGACTTGAAGTAGGATGCAAAGGCCATTAAATCTTGTCCTTGATCAAAGGATCTCAGTGATTGCTCTTCTCACTCTTGCTTGTGCTTTGTCTTCAACTCAGCTTTGATAACATATTAATTTTAGATAACATGTTAATTCTATGCTTAAAAGCAATTTTACTTCAATTTTCTTATTAGCCCAATATCAATATCCAATTTACCAATCACATCAACATGATAGTAAAATGCAGATAGAACATAAACAATAATAGTAGAAGACTAGCCAAGACAAGAGGACACAAGATCAAGATATGGCACCAGCGAGGGACAAACCCTAATGTGGGGAAACCCTTGATCAATTCTTCTTATAATTCTTCAAAAGTTCAGTAGAGCGAGAGAGACTACAATATACAATTTTTCACTTGCCCAACAATGTGAAATCTGACTAGTCAAACAGTTGTAACAGAAAGCCCTAACTAGAAAGTCAACGCTGGTCAACAAGGTAGATTTTGACCTCCAAAATAGCTCGGTCAAACTTGGTCAACTCAACCTCCAATAACTAGTCAAATCAGCCCAAAAACAGTCTGAAAAAGTCCAGTGAAATCTGGTCAACAAAAGTCAATGTTGTAGTAAACCCTTCTACAGTCAACGCTGGTCAAACATTGGTCAAACAACCTCGATTTCTTTGCCCAGAAATGCGGCCTATCCAAACAAAGATCCCCCACACAAAACCACAATCAACATAGGTCAACGCAAGTCAAAACAGCACTATTGCAACTTTCGTTAACGCTGATCAACGCAGGGACAAAAAACCCTTCTCTTCTTCGCACGTGTGAAGAAATGCTTCTAAAATGGTACCCAATCAACAAAGGAGAGAGAGAGAAGAATGAGTGTGAGTGAAATGCCAAAATGACAAGGAGGCTCCTTGTATTTATATGCAACGTTGTGGACTTGAAGGTGCAAATTAGATGGTTGGATGACCTTGACAATTTGTCCATAATGAAAATAAATTCATAATTTCATTTGTACGTGTCAAAATGGGATGATCTTTAGATCAATCCTAAACCTCTCGGAGAGAGGAATCCAATAAAAATATAAGTTGCCTCATATGAGCTGTCCAAGGTGAAGTTTGGCCCTAGTTGCCAAATTTAACAAAGCCTGAGCTTGAAATCCAAGGCAAAGGAGCTCTAGACAGAGGCATAAAATACAAGTGCAGAGATCTGAAAAAGGCACGGGTTTCAAAGACCGTGGCACAATATTCAAGGGAGAGATAAGTACCCTTGATGAGTTTTTAATGTTGTAATAAATTCTCTGAGATTAGTTTCCCCTTATGGATTTTTCCGGGGTCAGAGATTGACCAAAAATATCAAAGTTCATTTATGTGTGCATGCTTGTGTTTCTTATCAGGTGAGGTTTAAAAAGTGAATGTGAATGTATTGGAAGTCTACCAGTGTTTTGGTTGCAATTTAAAATTGAAGTTTTAACTCAACACATGAATATGGGTTTGGGCATTAAACTTCATGTGTAAAAGAAACAAAAACTGGAGGAGCTACAGGGACCTAAAAATTTTCTACAATGGGTGGGATGATTCAAAAAAACCTAGTTATGGTTTTTAAAACGATGGTACAAACCAATATATTTCATACTTCATAATGAAATTCATCTTGTGCCTAACACCTTTTGCAATGCCATTAATATCGATATGCTGGTTGACTTTGTTGAAATTTTCTTAGCTCAAAATGATTGATGTCCTACGATTCTTTACTATGTTGCATGAGTTTCTAGAACGTGGAAACATTGGGAACTTGGGTATGGGTGTCAGGTACAGCTAGAGGTTTCCCCAAAATTTACAAGAAACGGCTAATCGGGAACGGTAATTATTATATAATAAAAATAAATAAAAATAAAAAAAAAATATATATATATATAATAACAAAATTAATATTAAACAAATATTCAAATAATAAAAAAAATTAAATATATAATCTCCTCTTATATATAAATATATTCTCTGGGTGTCTCTCTTCCTGAGTCTCTCCCTTTTATATATATATAAAATATTAAAATGTCAAGTTCATTATCAGTTCTCTGACACATGACTAGTGTTTGAAACAATCTGCCTTAAAAATACAAAGGAACAATTTTACCTATGTTTCTCTAATTATTCTTATGAGAAAAAGTAAAGCGACTCTAATGGTTAAGCATTCACTGCCACATACAATATGCACATAATCTTCTGCGATACATATATATAAACAAAAAAATAAATACTCATCAGCATGACATCCTAGATATTGCCCTTACATTGAGGTGTCACGCGCTTCCTTAACCCATCAAGGGATTGCTCCAGTTTCTCAATTAAGGATATCGGTGTTAAGGATGTCTTTGGCCTTTCTTCCTGCGAAGGTTTCAACAAAGCCTCATGTTTTGTGGGCAATTCAACAAATTTGTCTACATGCTTTGTATTCCCCAACCCCAGGGAACGCGGGAACTCCAAAAAAACAATCTTCAAAGCTCCTGGAACTTTCCCAAGCTCCCACAGAAAAGGGAAAGTTCCCATACAGTTCCAAAGCTTCTGTGAGCACCGGAACCACTGGAACGGGTTCCCCACCTCTAGGGAGCGATTCCCGTGTAACAAACATTCTTTATCAAATAACCCAAATCTTGAATTACTTCAATAATAGAATTAAAATGTTGAACTTCACATATATAGCTGAAAATATAAACAGCAAAAGCTAACTTTTCAAGTACACATGAAATTCTATTTTTCAAATCAACTTATTGTAAATGATCAAAAACTTATAAGGACACCACAAAATTGAGGTTTTCAGCCTTCTAGACACCCGGATTTGCTAGATTTGCTTGATGTTCACTTAGATCTGTACTCAGATTTGCTAGATTTTCTTATTGTTCACTTAGATCTACACTCAAATTTGCAAGATTTGCTTGTTGTTCACTTAGAATTGCACTCATATTTTGCTAGATCTGCTCGTTGTTCCCTTAGATCTACTAGATCTAATTGCTGGATATGAATGTGAGTACTTTAAATTCTTTAGATCTAAATATCAACATGCATAAGTAATTGAAATATATTGTTAAAATACTCAAACACATCAATACACAAGATTTACCCAGGCGAAACACAATAAGGAACAAAACCCTAGCAAAGACCTTCTTAATTTATTGCTCTTGAACAAATTTTAAGGTACAAAACCTTGCTTGAGGGTGCTACAGTACAGTTTGCTGAGAGAGAGAACGAGTGGATACAAATGAAGCCTTAATTGACTCAAAACTTCTTGCATGCAAGTGCAAATGACTTAGATCAACTCGCCTTGAGCCAAAGATGTCAAATCTGAAGCAACCCGAACTAGATCTGAGCTTGTATGAAGTATATTTGAAGATTACTTCGGCGCACTGCAAAAAAACAGACCAGATTTGGGCGAAATGACTGCTGAACTTTGAATGCTTATATCTAATAGCTGAGAAGTAGAAACCTTGGGCGCTCAAGAGAGTGCCTTGGAGAGTAGATGAAAAACTGCAAATAAAACAACGACAACAACAACAACAAAACTTGTGTAGCGAATTGCTTTTTCTTGGTCCTTTTATCATTTCTCTTAACTAGAATGGAGTGCCCATATTTAATCTTGGATTGACATTGGATAAGTTTCATGATCCTTCTAGAAGACTCCATGGGAGAGGGGTTATCAACTTAAGTTGTTCTCCTAAACACAGGTGCACCTGTCTCTCTTACAATTTTACACTTACATCTTTAATATAATAATGCCTTTATAAACTTAGGCAAACTTAGGGTTTTAGCCTTTACAGCATAACATTACATTATAACATCTCAACTTGTCACTAGGACTAGGAGTTTACATGACAAACACTTTTACATGACTCGAGGCTTTTACATAGACATTTTATATAGGCATTTTATCACTCTCTCAACCAACATGGTCCATTCACCTGCAATTACATTTAAGTACTTATGTTCAAGATCACAATTAGAAGAAGGTCTTTTCAATGTGATCATTTAGTACTACAACTTGGATACTTGTTGGAGTAAACCTACGAGGGGCCAGGTTCTAGGTAGTCACATCACAACAAGCCAAGAAGTCCATCACAAATATATAGGCATTTTATCACTCTCCCAACCAGCATGGTCCATTCACCTACAATTACATAAGTACTTATATTCAAGATAACAATTAGAAAAAGGTCTTTTCAATGTGATCATTTAGTACTACAACTTGAATACATGTTGGAGTAAGCCTAGGAGGGGGCCAGGTTCTAGGTAGTCACATCACAACAAGCCAAGGAGTCCATCACACATGCCAGTACTAGCTCACAATACTTCTTCATTCATCCTGACTCTTGCTATACTTAGTCTTGACTGTTGCTCAAAGAGCTCACAAGACATTACCTTGGATTTTGCACATGGCTCATTAAGCATCCACTAGCAGCTCCTCCATTCTGGCTCTTGTCAAAGCTCAAAAGGCTTCTACCTTCACCTTCACTTTTGCAATGACTCCAAGATTTATTGATTCTCCAAATCTTCCCTGGCTAGCCTCAGGGTGGCCATTTAAGGCCTCTCATTGGAGAATGACTTCCAATGCTGCTATTTTCAACAGACTTCCACATGCAATTGCATTTGTCTTAAACCTTTTGTGGTGATAACGTGTCGTGAAATCCTGGAATGATTTTTGCATATCATGGTAGCTTCATAGTATCCTTCTTTACTGATGCATCATTGTGTTGTGCTGTTGCATCATAACTATTTTTAAATTCTGAAAGCTTTCCTAATGTTATGGGAAGCGACTGTAGCGTTCTCCTTTTTAGATTATTCTTCCAGATTTTTATACCTGGTATAAATTGTTGGCCAAATGGATTGATTATGTTTTCAACTTGGCCGCAGACGGATAACATGGGATTCATTCAGTTTAATCATTCTGTTATCATGTACAACAAGACCATAATCAACTTCAGCATACTTGAAGCTGCTCGAATCAATGTGTTAAAAGGTGAGACTTCTATTTGTTTCAGTACTTGGGGTTGTATTGTCTGTTATCTTTATTTTGGTTAATGCTTATACTTTCTCTTGCATATGACCAGTAAACATTGAGGTACTAATCTGACTTGTTATGACTGAAATTCCCAGTGCTTCAATAATGCTGATGGTGCTCCAGACTAAACCTATCATTAAAACACATGTCAAACCATTTTATTTCCATTATATGAGATGTTTGATCAGCTCCACGAGGCATTTGTTTCATACGCAATTTCTGGCTCTGAGTTTTTCTATGCTTCTAACTCATGCATCTATCCCAAATTCAAACAATTAGAAACGAACATGAGCTTTTAGGAGTCTAATTCTTTGTCAGCTGAGATGTGTAACATTATGCTGCTCTACAGCTAGATGTGTAACTATCTATGCACCACAAGGCAGGAATGACATGCGCAAACGATTGGAAGTACGATTTACACATGGAAAGATCAATTAACACTAAAGAGGGTATGGTTCTGTCTTTCTTTTGAAAATTGGCATTGCTTTCGACATAGAACATTAAAATAAACGCAGCATGTAAGAAAAACCTAAAAATGCCCTTGAAAAGATTTGAGCTCTTGCTAAACCATTGAGATCGATGGCTTATGCCAAACGACAAATGTATTTAAAACCCCTAATCATCAATGAAAAGCCGCAAAATTCGACCCATGGATGAAATGGAGTGCATAGCCGTACCTCATCTTTCTGAGAACGTTGGACATCTCCTCTCTCTTCTTCTTGGCCCTTTTGTGGGTTCCCAGCTTCTTCTTTGCCACTTTCAGAGCACGCTTATCCTTCCCCACCTTCAGTAGCTCGGTGATCCGCTTCTCGTAAGGAGCAAAACCTGCCACTTCCCTTATCAGCTTCCTCACAAAGTCCGTTCGTTTGCTCCTCTTCTGCATAAATGAACAAGAACAAAACCCACAACTAAATACATAAGAATGCTGAACTTTGTGGTCCCAAAAAATAAACCTAGTCGTCCATTAAAAGGAAAAGGAAAGCATTTACCCCTTTGTTAGCGGAAGGGCGAGGCGCGAGCTCGCGCTTGGTGACAATATGCCCTCTGTTGAGGCCTACGAAAATCCCCGATTTTGGCTGCGCAGGCGCCATGGCTGTTCCTTTCTCTTCTTTCGTTCAGAGGAGGTAATCCCACATATATTATTCCGCTCACCTCCAATAGTAACTGTGAAACCCTAAAAACCCTAAATGGTCTTGAAACCAATCTGACTCGATTTAATTAGAACATTGACACTTAAGCCCTTGCATCCCGTCCGATTAGTCCTTGTTCATATGCCAAAGCGTTCAACTCCTCTGTTGCATCGTTCTAGTAAGCCATAACATGTAGCTTCTTGTAATTAGAGAAGTGATATGCTATTTACATGGTTGAGTGGTCTTTCAGGTTAATAAACTAGCATACCTCAAAGAAAGAAAAAGGGGAAGATGAAACTGTTGCATCGTTCTAGTAAGCCATAACATGTAGCTTCTTGTAATTAGAGAAGTGATATGCTATTTACATGGTTGAGTGGTCTTTCAGGTTAATAAACTAGCATACCTCAAAGAAAGAGAAAGGGGAAGATGAAACTTTGCAGACTGAAAAATTAATTCGAAGGTAAAATTGTATATTTCAGTATATTAAAAAATAATTTAATTGGATCATGTTTTTATTTATTTATTTGATGATATAATTTTTTATAAAAATTGTAATTTTTTATTATTTAAATGGTATGGTTAATGTATAAATAGATTTTTCAGGTTAAAAGGTATTAAATTGTATAAAGTATATAGCTCAAATTTGCAATTTTAATAAATATTTATGAAATTTCAGGTAAAATTGATTAAAAAATATGTTTAGAAAAAGAGCAAAAATGTAAAATAGTTAAATTGGGTTATAAATTAATAATTAATTAGGTTTAGCTTGGGTGGTTGGGAGGAATGATTATAATTCTCCCCACCCAAGTTCAATTGTCTTGTAAGTGACATGTCATGGCAATAGCTTTTGTTCAACCCAATTTACTCATGGTATCGAGAAAAGTTGCGTTAAGTTCGAGACATACCATGAATTACAATAAAACCTGCTAGTCCCTAATTTTAATTTTTTTGAATGGTTACAAATAATTGAAATGGAATGGAATGTGTACCATGGTGCAAAGTTATTAATCATTATAAAAATATCAAAAACATTGCCAATACAATTTTATATATCAATATAATGTACTTTTTAATAATCATATTGTTATAATGACTTTAAATTTTATGTTGGTAAAGCCTCCAAATTCTAGAAAATCTAGCTTAGTTTCCATATAATTCTTAAAATGAGAATAAATAACTAATAAATTTTCTTATCAAGAAATCAAGTTTGCATGGGGGTTTGGTAAAGAAACCAATAACATGGCAGAATTGTATGGTCTTCTCCTGGGATTATCCTTAGCCAGGAACCTTGGAATCTTTGGGATTGTTATTGTAGGAGACTCTCTCATAACCACCCATCTTCTGCAAAATACTCAACCTCCAAAGTCAATAAGTTAAATCTTCTTTTGCAAAGGATCAAGAGCATATTGGAATCCTTCCAGCACAAAAGCTTCTATCATGTCCTTAAAAGCCAGAATTCGGGGGTAGACCAACAAGCCAATCAAGCTTGTGGACTAGAGAAGGGCCAAACAGAGGTCAATGGGAAAAGGAGCTGGAAAATCATTTCATGAATTGGCATAAGTATATATTATACCTCCTTATGCTTTCAGATTTCAAAATCTTAAGAACTATGGGGACAAGCAAAGTTTAATTACCAAATCCATGGGCATTATTGCAAATAAGGTGCATTCAGTGACAACTTATGTGAATTCCTAGAATGGTGGTGGTCTTGTATGGGAGGGGGCATTGGGCTAGCATATTGGTTGTGCGCCCTCTTGTACCATGTTATTATTAAGGCTACACAATAGGCCTTGGCTATTGAATATCAAATGTGTGCCTCGTATCCTCCCAATCTTGGAATATGTATTAACAGCACCAACGAGAAGGATTGAGTTCGTGTGGGGGGCTCAGAGATCCCATTGAGCATTCATGGAAGAGGGAAATCAGTCAGCCAAGAACAATATTTATCTCATAAGGATGTATTATCAATCGAAGAGCAAAGAAGACAAGCTCCTTCTTCTCCATTCCTAGAGTCTTCGCCACTAGAAGGAGAAGCCAAGACTGAGGCTCGATTCGACCAGAATTGGTTGCATTAGACTTGCAGCCATGCTAAGTCCTGGAATTTGTTATAGACATCACTAGCATGAATTGAATTTGAGTCCTATACAAGTGGCATTAGACAGAGGCAAGACCAGATTGCATGCCCAACAGACAAAGTGCAAGGAAAGTAACAGTGCAAAGGGCTCACAAGATTTCTTCTTATAATTGGCTTCGAATTTGGTAACCCCCTTTTTCCAAGCTTGGTACATGTTTCTGATTTTGTATGCAATCTCATTAGTAGGCATTTTCTCTATATCATTGGTGTCATTTCTTTAAGGGCTTCAGATTAGTGTTGCAAGGAAATAGGCTCGAGAATAGGAGAAGGAACAATTGCAGGGTCCTAATGGACTCCCATAAACATCAAGATGAAGGAGAAGCTCCCCCAAAGTGCCCTCTTTATCCTCATCCTCGTGTCATCAACAACATTGGTTGTCACCTTCTTTTGCAGCTTATTCAGCAGCTCTCCCTCCATATAGCGGACCAATCAAACAAGTTGCTTGCCTTCCAGCAGTAGATGGATCATCAAAATGATGAAATTGACACTCTATCGTCAGGTGGAGAATATTTCGAGGCCAATCTCAGCAGCAGGATTGCAACAACAAAAGAAATAAAAAATGTTGAATTGGAGGATGCAATGTTAAGGGATCCCCCTCACAATGGATGAACAATTATTAAAAGATTATGTTTCTCTATGGCCGATTTTGTAGGATATATAGTTGTAAACAAACCAATAGGAAGTCTATAGTATCTTGTTTTTGTGAAAAGGAGACAAAATATCCCACCAATTTTTTTTTTATGTCATAGAATCTAGACGTAGAGAACTTGTAATGTTCTTGATTTTTGTTGCGATCCAGAAGCAAATTTTATAAAATTACTACTCATACTACCTAGCCTCTAGGGTCAGCTAAGTTGGTCGAGTTCTAGTTGTTAACGCGCCTCTATTACTGAGAGGTATTTAATTATCTCGACACCTTTGGGGTCAGGCTTTGTGATTGAGTCAACACGAAGTGATCCCTTTGGATGGATATGCCTAGTACAATATTTTGTGGATGTAGTTGTCATCGATCTATGGAGATTGTGAACTATATTTATAAACTACTATAAATTATATTAAAAAATAAAATTCTTTAATTTAACATTTTAGCTATAATTACTAGCCATTAAAATAAAAAAAAAAAATAAAATAAAATAAAAATGGAAATAAAGTATATAACATGATAGAATATTATTGTTAGAGAAACAATATCAAAGCATTGTTAACCTATCTTTATGTATCACTATGGTGTGAAAAGGTTATTTAGTTTCGATATAATTTCTTAAAAATGAGAAAAATAATTAGTAATTTTTTGAATATATATATATATATATATATATATATATAGACTCGAGGGTTAGCTTAGTTGGTTGAGTTCTAAGTGGTTAAAGCACCTTTGCTATTGAGAGGTCAACGGATGACTACCTAGTACGATATTTCGTGGACGTAATTGTCACTAATCTCTGCAAACTGTGAACCACATGCACACACACATATATGTGAAAATTTAATATTCTTAAATTTAACATTTTATCTATAATTACTAGCCATTAAAATAAAAATAAAATTGAGATGAAATAGAGTATATAACATGATATAATATTATTGTTAGACGAACAACATCAAAGCCATTGTTAACCTATCTTTATGTATCAATATGGTGTGAAAAAGGTCCATGTTGGTCCAAGCAGTCATCGCCTAGATAATTAATCAAGATAAAGATCCCCTAGAGATTGAATTTGGATATGATCAGATCTCTCAAAATTGCCCCTCCTTCTCAGTTGATGTAGCTCAGAAAAATGAACTGTCTGGAAGCTAAAAAAATATAGATTCTAGAGAGGGAGGAAAAGACCTGGAGACTAAAATGTAGGGCCATCTTGATAAAAAAAGGGAGCTGGAAACATAAAAATTTTCCACAACTATGCAAGCCATAGAAGGAACATCAACTCTATTTAGGAGCTAGAGTCATAAGGGGGAATTCGATCTCCTCCTCCAAAGAATTAAAAGATGATGCAATCTCATTAGTAGGCATTTTCTCTATATCATTGGTGTCATTTCTATAAGGGCTTCAGATTAGTGTTGCAAGGAAATAGGCTCGAGAATAGGAGAAGGAACAATTGCAGGGACCTAAAGCACTCCCATAAACATCAAGATGAAGGAGAAGCTCCCCCAAAGTGCCCTCTCTATCCTCATCCTCGTGTCATCAACAACATTGGTTGTCACCTTCTTTTGCAGCTTATTCAGGAGCTCTCCCTCCAGATAGCAGACCAATCAAACAAGTTGCTTGCCTTCCAGTAGTAGATGGATCATCAAAATGATGAAATTAACACTCTTTATCGTCAGGTGGAGAATATTTCGAGGCCAATCTCAACAGCGGGATTGCAACAACAAAAGGAATAAAAAATGTTGAATTGGAGGATTCAATGTCAAGGGATCCCCCTCACAGTGAATGAACAATTATTAAAAGATTGTGTTTCTCTATGGCCAATTTTGTAGGATATATAGTTGTAAACAAACCAATAGGAAGTCTATAGTATCTTGTTTTTGTGAAAAGGAGGCAGAACCTCCCACTGATTTTTTTTGATGTCATAGAAATTGGACGTAGAGATCTTGTTAATGCACCTCTATTACTGAGAGGTATTTAATTCTCTCGACACCCTTGGGGTCAAGGTTTGTGATTGATTCAACACGTAGTGATCCCTTTGGATGGATCTGCCTAGTACAATATTTTGTGGACGTAGTTGTCACCGATCTATGGAGATTGTGACTATATTTATAAACTACTATA
>APFE030577159.1:19588-39441 GCA_000404065.3 Pinus taeda | reverse complement strand
CACACACACACACACACACACACACACACACATATGTGAAAAAATAATTTTCTTAAATTTAACATTTTGTCTATAATTACTAGCCATTAAAATAAAAATAAAATTGAGATGAAATAGAGTATATAAAATGATATAATATTATTGTTAGACGAGGAACATCAAAGACATTGTTAACCTATCTTTATGTATCAATATGGTGTGAAAAAGGTCCATGTTGGTCCAAGTAGTCATCGCCTAGACAATTAATCAACATAAAGATCCCCTAGAGATTGAATTTGAATATGATCAGATCTCTCAAAATTACCCCTCCTTCTCAGTTGATATAGCTCAGAAAATAAGCTATCTGGAATTTTTTGAGCTATTTGGAAGCTAAAAAAATAGAGATTCTAGAAAGGGAGGAAGAGGCCTGGAGACTAAAAAGTAGGGCCATCTTGATAAAAAAAGGGAGATGGAAACACTACATTTTTCCACAACTATGCAAGCCATAGAAAGAACGTCAACTCTATTTAGGAGCTCGAGTCATAAGG
The DNA here is from genome assembly GCA_000404065.3 of Pinus taeda. Classification (NCBI taxonomy): domain Eukaryota; kingdom Viridiplantae; phylum Streptophyta; class Pinopsida; order Pinales; family Pinaceae; genus Pinus; species Pinus taeda. Next base: position 38,914 of record APFE030577159.1, on the reverse strand, counting down.
GGGAAATTTGATCTCCTCCTCCAAAGAATTAAAAGATGATGCTTCTTCCTTTTTCTCTTCCCTTTTCACAAATTCAGGGGCTTCCAATATCAGCCCTCAACTTTAGCTTATTAAATTTTATCCAAGTTTTTTCAGCCAATAGGAAGCTGCTAGATTGGAATCCCTGTCTCTTTAGAGGAAATAAAAGGAGTTTTAAAAGAACTCCCAAAGGACAAAAGCCTGAGTCTCTATGGTTGGATAGTAGAACTTTTCCTCTCCTTCTTTGGTCTTATGGGACTAGATCTATGTCAAACAGTGGAAGAATCCAGAAAAATTGGGAAAGTCACAACAGTTATCAATGCTACCTATATAACTTTGATCACAAAAAGCTCCAAGCCTAAGACATTTTTGGACATCATACCTATTTCATTGTGCAATCTGGTTTACAAGCTTATCACTAAGATTATATCAAACATAATCAAAAGATTGATTTCTAAGAAGATGTCTCCTAACCAATTCAGCTTCCTTTTCGATAGGCAGATACATGATGCCATAGGAATTGTTTAGGAAGCCATGCACTCTATCAAAACTAAGAATCAGAAGGCAATGGTGCTCAAAATGGACCTAAACAAATCCTTTGATAAAGTCAACTAGACTTATCTTAGACTTGTCATTCTTCAAATACAGTTAGGATTGGAAGTGATAAACTGGATTATGGGTTGTATCACTTCAGCAAGATATTCAATCTTAATCAATGGTTCGCCATCTAAAAAAATTTATAGCTTCTGGGGTCAAAGGCACGGATGCCCGGTATCTCCACTTCTATTTTTATTGGTAATGGAAGGTTTGAGCCATCTTTTGTAGGTTGGTAACATAAGAGGCATAAAGATTTCAAAAAATTACCACATCACCCACTTACTTTTTATGGATGATGTCATGTTACTCGGGCTAGGTTTTGTAACTGAATGGCGGGCTTTTCACATATACATTGTTCTCTTTTACTGGAATGGAGATTAATCTCACAAAATCTTTCGTTCATCAACATGCAGTCAAGTCTGACATACTTGCATATATTCAGTCTTTCCTCCCTCTGCAGGCCTTAACATTGGAGATCAGATTTAAATATCTTAGTTTCTATCTTAAACCCAATAATTACCACAAAGAAGGTTGCATGTGGATGATCAAAAGAGTGGAGAAGAGAATAGATCTTTGGTTCTACAACAAGATATCTTTAGGAGGTAGAATAATCCTAGAAAAATCTGTTCTGGAGAACATTTTTGTATTTTGGTTGTCCTTGGCAAAAATCCCCGCTGCAACCCTTGTATCAATTAAACAACTGATTTTCAATTTTTTGAGGGCTAGAAAAAGAGAAGTAAATATTCATCTTACTAATTAGTCCATCTTATCTACTCCCAAAAATTTTGGAGGTTGGGGCTTTAAAAATCTATCTTGGTTTGCCAAAGCATTAGCACTGAAGAATCTATGGATAAGTCTATTTGGTGAAGGTCTATGGAGTCAGTTCATAAAAGAAAAATATTTAAGTAGACATAATGTTGTGGACTAGATCAGAGGACAACCTTCTTCGCCACCCAAAAAAGGCTTTATGGTTTGGAAATCCCTCATGGCCTCCTACTCCCATCTCTCCAACTATTTAGTTTGGAAAGTGGGGGATGGAATGCAAGTCATCCTTAACAAGGATCCCTTCATTGGTGGTGCCAAAGTATACAAATTATCTTATGAATTAGGACAAGGTCTAGAATATGAAGCATTCATTTGTCTTCATAATATAAAAAATCCAAATTCCTCTCAACCCTTCAAAAACTATTGGAGGTCCTCAACAGACTTAGGATTAAGGGACGCTTTAGCAGAGGAATGGAACACCTTCATAATAGAGCTAAATATTAATGGAGTGAGATTGAACAACTCCAGGGACTCTCTAGTCTGAAGATGGGACTTCTTAGCTGGTAATATTAGAGCCAGTTCAACCTATGAGGAGATTGTACACTCAGATATTAAAACAAATGATAGATGGTGGCATAGAAATATCTGGAAATCGCCAATTCTAAACAAGTTAAGGTGTTTTACTTAGAAGGTGCTCCACAATCAAATTTTGACTTGGGAAAACCTTCAAAAAAGGGATTTTCAGGGCCCTGGTGGATGTGTTTTATTCAATCAACAAGAAGAAACTACTGACCATCTTCTGATGTATTGTAACTTCACTTAGGATATATGGTCCTATGTTGTTCAGTTTTTGGGCATCAAAGAAGATATGAAGAAGTCCTCCTTTGAATAAACTCTTTTTACTTGGGTGAAGAAGTACAAGCATCGTACCCTGCCTATATTTGTCGCATGGGGAATTTGGTTGTTAATAAATAAGGTCATTTTCAGAGATGCTAAGATATTCATTATAGCCTAAGTCTCTAAGATCATCATCCATTTCAGGGACTACCTTCCTTTCAAAAAATTAAAACCTTAGAGAAGAGGTTTTTTGTCCATCCATATCACAGAGCATGTTGTGGGGATTTTTTGATGGAGCATCTCAAGGGAAGGTGTATGGAGGAGGAGGGATGATCAAGTTGTTAAATAACTGATCCATCCATTTTAGAATTGGTATTGGATTTGGATCAATACCAAGGTTGAATTAATAGTTACATGGACTCTCATGATGCTTTCTAAGTTAAAAAAACAAAAAAACAAAAACATACACATTCTTGGCAACTCAAAATGTGTCGTTGATTGGCTGAAAGGAGAGGGTCATCCAGAGGCGCTACATTTAGAAGCATCAAAATGCATAGTAAAGGAAATTAAATTGAAGTTACAGGAGATTAGTTTTCGGCACATTTACAGAGATTTCAACTCCACAACGGACAAGCTCTCAAAAAGAGCTTTGAAATTGGATCGAGGCTTAATTATTTTTGAAGACCACATTGGCGACAAAATTTAGAGCACTCACTCCATTCCTATTGCCATCATGACCTAAAGCACAACACCCTGTATTTAGGTGACAGATAAAAAGTGCTCAACATTTTGGCTCTAAAAATGCAGGGCAACACTGGCAGTTCTGTTTTTTACATGTGCCCTCTTATGAAATCATGTTTTTGTTGTAATTTCAAGTTGAATTTGTTGTTTTCTTCTAATTGTTACAAAAAAAATTTCATCTCTATTTGGGCCTCTGGTTTGTGAACATTCTGGCCTTTCTCAAGCAGGTCTAGTCTACAACTACAATCTGTTTATTCAGTGACATGTCCGGTCATATTTTTGGGAAGTGGTAATTCTACAAATCTGTAATTTTTTTATTCATTTACGTGAATAACAAAAAAATATCATTTTTTAGTAGAAAAAAAAACCATTAAAACCATAGTCGAATCATTCTTTTTTTTATTTAACATAACTTAATCACCTATATGCTTATGATGACTATTAACATTATGTTTCATATGCTTTTGTCTATATATATATATATATATAAAAATAAATTAATGTATATTCAATATAATGTTTTTTAATAATTTTTATGGTTGGAAAATTATAATATATCTATAGTATTATTATTCAAGGTATTATCTTATAATATATTTTAATTAATATTTTTAACATTCGATTTGGTAATTTAATATATTCACTATGTATTTAATGAGAGGATAAAAGTTTTCATAAAATGTGAATTTGTTGTTAGAACTTATTTAATAATTAGTATAATAGGGTGTTTATTTAATCGATATGTTTTACACTAACTACAAAATATATTAAAATTTGATATTGATAAATGAAATTTATCACTAAGAAGTTATATTAAGAGGATTTAAAGAATTAAAATTTTGAAGTATAATTTTTATATAATTTAGGTTTTTTTTGTATGTGTTCATTAAGCTTGTGTTTCACTTTTCTTAGTGGCGGTTTTCATATCTGCTTCAATCTTTTAACTTCTATTTATCTTATGGATTTGATTTTATTTCATTGTTGATGGTAAGTGTTGGGGCCTGCTTTTTGCTCTAAAAGTTGCCTTATTACTCTGCCGCATGCAATAGTAACACAATCGATTTTGTGTTGAATTTTAGTTAGTTCCGCCTTTAACCAAAAATTAAACCAAATTTTACAAAGTTAACATTAGTATATTTGATTTTATTTTTATTTATTATTAATTTATTAATTTATTTACATTTTTATTGGTCAAGAGCAATAAGGTCTTATTGTGCAATCATTGTACTTTGCACTATTGAAGTCAACATCAGTGAATTCACTGGAGATGGTACCATATTTCGAAATCTGAAAACATGATGTATGATATGAATGTACCGCATTTGTATGGACAAGACTCCAACGACAATAGGCATCTTTGTTGCTCACCAATCATTCCACGTGATCGACACCATCATCCTTCTACATTCCCTACGTCCAATTCATTTAGGTTGTATAGTCGAATCAGGTTGAGTAGTTGCATTCAACACCTCACCTCACAAATTTCAAAAGAAATATTTAACACCTTGCTTTTTCAGCAATATGTTTAACAAATTATTAATTGCCTATTCATCATGGTCATGATAATTATTATTTGTGTGTAACTTCAATAATTTTCAGAAGTGACTAAACTATGTCATTGTCCTACTTACCCCTCTCTTTATGACACATCATATGCCGAAACCTAATTCAGATTAAATAATTTTATGCCAAGGTAGCACAGTTCAATTGTTAACCCAAAGCAAAAATAAACATTGGTCAGCAACCCTAACATACAGAGTGCACTTGAGCTTCCTGCGTGTGGGTTAGCAAGGTAGATTACCAACGAGGCTACTGGCCTACAATATCTTTCTGTATTCTGCCAAAATCAAGGGTAGACTTTACATAGCATGGTTTAACGCATCGTGTCAATGACGAATGGTGAAATTAGCGTTGTCAAATTCCATGTGTGTAACTCGATGTTAAGATTTACTACTTTAACTGGTTAAATACGTCAAATCAAATGTATTATCTTGAATTAATTCTCACATGTATATATTTAGTTGGGCTGACTTCAAATCTTTTCACACTGCATGTAAATTGTATACACTAATAGCGAATGCTAACAAATGTTTTTAGATGTCATGATTAAGTAATGGCTGGTTTTAAATTTAATTTTAAATTATTATAAAATTTTAAAAATATATTAATAAAATTATTTAAAAAATAAAAATTAAATTATTTTTTATTTTTTATTTTTTCTCAATTAAAAAATATATTTTAAATTGTAATTTAACATTGAAGTGTTATTTATTATTGATTCAAGAATTATGGACAAGTAAATAAACATTCCAACCTTCTATAATCACTTAGTTTTCCAAACGTCATTTATCTTTGTATTTTAATCGAAGGAAATTCAAACCTTTTTTTAAACTTAATTTTACAAAGATAATTTATTGTTTCTTGAAAGTTTAGTATTAAAAAGTCATTACCATCCAAATGCTGATATATATTATATATATGTATTAAGATTTTTATTGCAAATGAGCAACACTCGTCAAAATGTATATTATAATGAAACTTGGTCGACTTTGTTTCTTATCGATTTTAATATAAAGAAAAAATGAGGTTATGTCTTTTACAACACGATGTATATATGTTAAATTTGGTATTATCATACTTTGACACCTTTGATATCATAAGTTTTGGTCACAAAAGACCATGAATATATATAAAAAAAAATGAGACGCCTCGCTCATTATATGCATACATGAAATAAAACTTTTAAAGGACCATATTAGCATGAAACTAGAAACATTAAAAGCACAAACCATTATGTAAAAATCCATAATGCATGAATTTAAAATTGTGTTGTTACTAACCAAAACATTTTTATTTCATAGTTATACATTAAAAAGTATATTCATCATAGTCATTGATTATGTTAGATGTCAAGCACAATGCCACATTATGCCTACAAAGTAAAAAGAAAAAGAAAAAGAGTTAAAGAAATATTTATATAATTCATTTTACAATTTTATCATTGTTGGGAACACCTCTTACGATATATTATGACATCAAAATATTTTATTTAGACTAAGTGGCAGGGATCGTTACCTATGCGACCTTGTTGTGAATAGATAAAGACACAATGAAACCCTTAAACGACATGCAATTTTCATAACCCACAAACTTATTGAACTTTATAATACATTTTTAAACACTTCCAGGTTTCTAGATGGTATATTTTAATGAGGACATGTCTTTTCTTAAAACAATGATTCATAAAATGTATATTTCAAGTGGTGAAATTTGAGGAAAACTATGGCTCATTTCTAATTATGAGCTATTTTCCACTAGAGGATATAGCATACTTACAACAAAAATTGCAACTACAAAGTTATAATGAACAAATTGTGCTTTGAAGAATGTGCAATTAACCAAAATTTGTGTCTTATTAATATTATTTAACAAGTGTTCTATGTGGTTTTATGTTAATGAGAAGATATCTTTATCGTACAAGATCTATATAAATTTTGGATTAGATAATGTTCTGAAGTATCATATCATTTGGAAATGCTTTAATGTTCAAATTAGATTCTCTCACTAACCCAATATCAATAGGATCATTTTATATGTCTTAGAATTAAAGAAAACTGGCATGTTCCTTAAGGAATGAATAATCATCAACATTGCTCTCAAGATTTCAATAGTTGCAAGTTGCAACAACAATGATCGAAACAAATTTCTAAGCAATATATGAAAGGAGGAAAAACTCTATTAGGCTTGCAAATTTAATAAATAATAGTAGTATTCCTAAATTAGTCTTGGTTAATATTCTTACAATTCCTACAATTTAATTTCTTGAAGTGGTGAAAGAAAGCTAGCCTATGTTATCTTAAGGCGAGAGCATATGTTATCTTAAGGCGAGAGCATATGTTATCTTAAGGCTAGAGTCTTCTTTGTAACATTGAATGGTGTAAAGTAGTGAGAGTTTTTAGAGTGGCAAGTAAATGCCAAACATCCAAATATTTTCACTTCAAATTCCAAGGGCTAGTGTTAAATATTATGATTTTGATTTAGAATTTAAAGACTAGTTGTGTACTTAATGGATCAAGGTATAAGTTCAGGATGTAAGCGAAATTAAGTAAATTGATGTAATTAGTTTAATGGATTGATAACAATATAAATTGGTTAGTGAGAAATGCATTGGAAAAATTGAAAAGAGAGGTGGGAAGATAGCATATTTACCTATGAAAGTAAATTGTAAAGAAAAAATCACTTTGAAGAAATCTATTTAGCCATTGTCTTGGAGCTTATTTGGGACGCTTAGTCAATCCATGTGATATGTGCATCCATAGAAAATTGATTATACAAGCTTCAAATGCACTATACATTTGGAATGTAGCTACAAGAATTTTGAATTAAGTAAAGAGGTATTAAGCTCATCCAAGTAACCTCATTGATAATTTTAGATTTCATGTTTCTGCGATTATTATCTTGTTGCAAATCTCTTTCCAAATCCATCGCATTTGTTGTATTAGATGATCGACATTTCGAACCTCCAACTATGGTTCATCTTCAGGATGTAGAAAACCATAATGCATGTGTCTTTGTTTTATACTACCATCATAGTCCCTATTCCATTGAAACTTGATGCCTTAATTGTTACGAAGGTTTAATGATCCCTAAACGGTTGTGCATATTCCACTGGACAGTTCTTCACAACAGATCTGATAAAATTATACTTAAAAGTCCAAAATCTACACTATTACAAATTTATATCTCTTTAGATTTATAAATTTGTAGATTCATGTTAATAGTGTATGTGAATTAAATTATGCAGAAAATAGAGAACGTTGAAATAAAAGCTCACGAACACATTTAACACACAATATGAGCTGGGAAACTTTTTCGGGAGAAAAACCTAGCTGGAAGGTGAGGTTGCTCCGCTCTCTTTCTCTGAATGCATTTATGGTTGCGAGTGCAAAGAAATATGGCTCGTAGCCCGTGGGCTACTACGATGTACAAATCCTCTGCGTGTGCTCTATTTCCTATCCCTCTTGGCTATTTTTACTCATCTATGGAACAAATGCACTTTAAAGAATGGAACCTCTTTTCCTCTTAGTGGCCCAGTTATAACATAACTTGATAGCCTACTAGTGGTTAGGTTTGACTACCTCAACTCTTAACTAGAGCTACAATATAGAATCTTCTAGAGTATTCTTCATTATAATCACGTGGCTAGCCCGTTTTTGATACATAAGGGGGGATGACGTGGTATCCTCTCAAATCATGGTGGTGAAAACAGGAAGGTCAACTTTTGAGTGGCATAACTTTTGCATATGGACTCTGATTGATGTGATTCTCACGTCCTTGGAAAGGTCTCTATGTGTAGAATAAGAAAAATAGGTGTTGCGCTAAAGCAACAAAGTTTTACCCAAAAAAATGTCATTTGATGCCTCAAAATGCTCCCGAAAGGTTTCATACCGCAATTTGCCAAATTGGGTCCCGCCAGTAAAAAGGGTCCCGTTAGTTGATTCCTTCACTTTTTCCGCTCTGAAAGCATCGAGATGGATGAAAAACAATATATTGAAACAATCCAAATCAATTAACAATGGCAAGCTGACATGGGGGTTCATTAAAGGTGACAAGAGGACCCTAGGAGTCCTGACCCTTAGACTTCATGGTAAGGCACAACAACCCATATATATGTTCATCAACATAAGTTAATGCATGCACACCCATGTCTATTCTCAAATCAGTCATCAAAATCTTAACTTCCAAAGCAGTTCCTAGATAAGGTTTATTAAAAACGATGTTACATCCTTTCTTGAAAGAATAATAAGAGGGAATTAATGAATCAAGTTCAAACAATCAATATTCCATAAGTATGAACATGTATTTCAAAAATGAATATAACCATATTGAATAATCATTCATAAAAAATTAGATATATCTAATTTTAGTTAAAAGTCTCAACAAAAAGTGTTGTTTTTTAGTAGCCACTATTTAATTCCACGTAACTAATCAAGGACCTTTTCTAGTGGTTAAACCCCTTTTTTGTTTGGAAAGTGTAAAAAACCCCATACAAGAATTATTTTACAATAGAGATACTTTTGGGTAGAGTCACAATTATGGGGGTTATCTATTATGTCAATCAAAATCTTTTAGACCTTGCATCTGGCCTCATCAACTTACACACAATATTCATACGGGAGCAAACTTCTCAGGTTTTTTGAACTTGGATCGTCATCGCTACCACAACCTAGTTATCATCCTAATGGAAATTCAACCAAGGACCCCACTTTGCTTGCGAGTTGTGTTAGGTTCGATATTCAACTCTTTTAACATTTAACTATGATATATTTAAAAACTCTTATTATATTAACTATCCATAAATTATAGTCATAATATAATGACCCATAATCTCACTAAATACATGAAGTAAATTAAGAATTTACAACTAATAAAAGCAAGCATCTAATATGTTAGTAAATAAACAAAATGAAATGCAGAGGTAACATTATCTGTAACATTAACTTATAAATTTTACATTTTTTTTTTTAATTGTTAAATAAATTTTTCATATTTTATAAATAGTTAAATAAATTTATCATTCTAAATTTTAACTTATGAATTTTATATTAACCCATATATTTTATTAAACATATTCTTAAATAATATTTTTACATAACGTAAGCCCCAAGGGATAGCTCAAATGGTCGAGTTCCCGTTGCTAAGTACTTTCCCGTTATGGGAGGTCACGGGGTCAAATCTCCTCGACGCCCTCGGGGTTAGGCCTGATATGGCCGACCGGCAGTTCCCTTCGGGTGGAACTGCCCCGCTTCTTACGTGGACGTAGCGCCCACTCTCTGAGTGCCCGTGAACCACATTGAAAAAAAAAATATTTTTACATAACGCAAAATCTAATATATAAATTTTATAAAGATAAATATTTTTTATAAGTAATTTTTTAAAGAAGTTTATTCAAAACTTGCGTATACAAAGCCAAGAGAGGCAAGGGCCGAAAACACAAATCGAACAATATTAGAGGAACACTTCTACCAGCAAATTTATTTAGGTATAACACTAGCAATTGTCCCAAAAGGTACAAAGAGAGGCCAATAGAATTATTAAATTGGAATTGTTGAATTTCTCTAGAAGAGATGTTGGTTTAAGCCTAACTATTGAGCAATTTGAGTTGGTTAAAGTCCTTCTAATTATTTTTTATTATGGTAAAATTATATTGATAATTCATTGGTTTTACTTTCAAAAGCTTGAAGGAATTTGAAGAGCGGGTATAGAATTACTTTGTGGGATTTGTTCCCAAAATCACTTATTTGTAAATACATACTCAAAATGGTTAAATGATATTCTTATATATAATTTAACTCAGACATATAATATAAGTGTTGATTTGTGAGGCGTAGTACATGTATCATATCAACTAAATGTGATTTTGGATTAAGTTTAATATTCTTATATATAATTTAATTCAGACATATAATATAAGTGTGTTGATTTGTGAGGCATAGTCTAGGTGTCATATCACTGAACTGGTCAAGTTGTCAATGAGGAGCATGTTGGTGCTGTATGACTAGAGATCTACCTAAAACTATACAATGTTTCTAGGGACGTCATAAGTGGTATCAAAGATATCACCACTGAGATGGTAACAACACAATTATGAGAGTAAGTCACATCAAACATGATAGTGGAGCACAATTGGGACAGGAATACTTGACATGTGGATATATCATTACAGTGTTTTGAGCAGGCCAATAGAGACTTGGTGTAAGTGTGCTAATAGGGAGATATTTGGTGCTCCTATAAAGAGTCCTTTAGTACGTTGAGATGGAAAATTCATGGTAAGTTGTAGTAAGTTAGAAAGTTACGATTGCCACAAACTGAAAGAGAGTGTTTCTACTATTGAAAAATGCAGGATCAAAATGATGAATGATATCCAGGTACACATAAATGCATTAGAAGAGATAAGGAGGGACATGGGGACTATGAGGGAACATTCATGGCATAAGTGAACTTGAGGGGATTTCTCAAATAATGGAGCAAGTCTACGATGATGCATGGGCAAATTGGTTGAAGCACCTAGAAAATGAGGTGGCTTCTATTGTAGCATTGACCCTAAAGCAGGAAAACATTATTGAAAGTGGGGCTACACATAACTTCATGCGAGAGGATGTGCCTAGAGAGTTTGGACTGAAATTCAAGATAGCCCATGCATCCTTTAACCATTTTGATTTTTATCTTTCATCTTTTCTTTTTCTTTTTTTCTTTTTTCCTTTTTTCTAATTTATGTGAGTTGTAAAATGGTTAGCACAACTAACTTATGGCAACCTATGGCTTAAGTAATCGTCACCAAATACTCCCAAGTTACTCACACCCTTTACCTTTACACTATCTTTGTTCACTAAATACACTTTTACATTGATTTTAATATATCTATAAATGTTGAGGGAATTGTTACATTCTTTTGATGGAAAAATCCATGCATGAAATTGTCTAAACTTGTGACTTGAGTTTTTCCTATGGAATTTCATATTAATAACTTTTACAACATAAAATACCTAAATAAAAATACTTTGTCAGAATTTACTCTAAACCCCTTAAAGTTTATATTTTTTCTTTAAAAATGCAATTAAATACTAAATTATTATCAGTAATATTATTAAATATATTTAATAAAATAATAATAATAAAATAAAAACTATATATTAAAAACAAAATCTTATAGTCTTTAAATAATATAATCATCTCAATTTACTTATCCCACAATCTTTAAACAACATAATCACCCTTTGACGTTACACACTGAAATGACCTATAACATCAATGACTTTAATATTCAAAAGCATATCATGAAAGAGACATAATATGGATTTGGTCCCCTTTTTATGTACTTTGCTGTAATGCAGATCAATTTCCAAAAACAGGAAAGACACGAGTATCTAAACATCTTCCCGTATAAGCCAATCATGATTAGTTTTTGGTGTCAATGGTTTTAGAACAACATATTTGTGGAGCCTGAGGCATTGGACCTGAATAACATGGAAGTGCAACTAGCTGCTTTAGAACATTATGGGGATGTTATCCTCTAGGATAGCAGTTGAAACTGTGAAAATAAAAAATGTATCAGAAAGGATTATGAATATATATCTTACTCATGCTTGTAGGCTTAGCATTCATGCATCCAATGTTTACGCAAGACACCATTCAACAGCTCATGTAGTAGGCAAGAGAATTGAAATCAGTGAAACTCAAAGTTCATGTGTTGATATTGAAACTACTTAAAATCGTTTCAACTTAAACCCCACACTCTAGGGGGGAAAAGTTGGAAGAAAAATCTCTTCTTGTTTATCCATTTACAAATGTTGTATGTCATATGTGTTTGCGTTGCCAGGAATTAAAATCTTATGGACTAATATATCAAGACTCCTGCAACTGCAACCATAGCCCAATGGTTTTGATTTGGAGACTTTTAGGTTTCAAAAGCATATACACCATATTTGTTAGGTGCCCAAGTTCTAGCCCCAATTGTGTCCTGGAAAAACAGAAAAATAGGCCTCTGAACAAAATAGGGAGCATGCTGCATGTAATGTTCAAAAAAATTAAGCAGCTAGTACAGACCTCCCAAGCCATGGTGAGAACATATCGGTGCCTAATAAACACATAATTACATCAACTCGACATAGCCAAAAAAAAAAAAAAAAAAAATAAAAAAAAAATAAAAAAAATAATAATAAATAAATAAATAAATAATAAAAAAAATAATAAATAAAAAATAAAAAATAAAAAAAATAAAAAATAAAAAAAATCTAGCATGGTTGCAGGCATATCCATTGGCAATCAAGGCACCATGGGTATTATTTTGTTAGTCCTAGTGACACACAGAATCCTCCAAATCAGCTCCACACACTACTTATTGCACAAGTGAAAACATACCCTCACCAATACAGAGCATTACATGCAAAATGTTTCCTCAAATAACTCTTAATTTCAAGGTACTCAATTAAATTGGCACTAGATGTGTGAGAGTGCTCCTCCTTGAATTTCACTTTCTGCAAAGTGTTCTCTGTTTTGCTATCTTATTGAAAGTTCAGTAGTTTCTGCACAAAATTTCTCCGTAAAGTACAATTTTTTTTTTCCCCTCTGACAAGTAACCTTTCATTTAAGAAGGCAATGTCTACGTCAAATAGCTTCAAACCTAAATAGAACAGAAGGTGCAAATTTTGACATGAAATACTGAGTCTATCCTTTACATGCCTGCAAGGCAAATAGTACCAAGGTTTTCCTAATAACATCCTACATACATTAAGGGCATTTGGATTATGGGCACACAAGCCTTAGCAAGGTATAGAGTCTCCCTTTTGCATTTGCTTCAGAACCCAACTGTAATTCCAAAAGCTTTTGCAACAGAAAGAGTGGCATCTGATTTTTTTGCAACAGAAAGAGTGGCAACTGATTTTCGAGCATCATCAGATCTCTCATAATGGAATTATGGGCAGCGCTGGTGCCAGTCGGATCTAGTATTCGCCCCAATTGCTTGATGTCCACGTTAGAGTTTTGGTCGCGTCTGACATAAAATTGTAAACACTCTAGAGGGAAGGTCGCCTCCAGCGCCATGATCCAGGCCAAGGTTTCTTCCTTATAATCGAGAAACTTGTGATAGATGTTCCGGATTTGCCATTCGTGCTTCTTAAACTCCTCCACAACCACAGACTCAAACTTCTGTCTGTTGATTCTTTTATGAAATCTTCAAGCAACTGCTACTTTGTAATGCTCCATGTCATAGAGCTCAGATCTCGAGCGATGATAGGGACCGATAGATACCGACTGAGGAGTGTATGCTTCAGGCTTCATAGCCAATAACTCCTTGGGCACATTAAACATGGACACACACAACTCCTTCAGTTCTTCTTCTTGCAGGTGTAGATCCAGACTTCCCTTGATTCCTGCATGTTCAATGCCATAAACTCCACTAAGAATTCAAATAAACTCTCTGAGAACTCTGGCATAAAAAACAAACTCTCCGAGCGTGGTGTAAAAATGTAATAATGGTGCAGGCACAGATGTCATGTTTGAACTGAAAAACCATCGTCCTCCTGTTATGAAAAACCAATGGCAAGATTTGTTTTCGAATCCTCATTTCCATTAAAAAAAATAGTGTGCCACATGTCAATCAGATCAGAGTATACCACATGTCAATCAAAAAATAAAAATGTTAACGACTGAACTGTTTCAATAGAAAAACCTATCGGCCTAATTAATTTTTTAATTTTATATCATAAAATTTATTGTATAAATTGTTAAATAAATTTTTTTAAGATCAAATAAATCTATCATTTATTTTGAATTTTAACTTACGTTAAATAATTTGTATATTATTAAAATGTTGGTTCAAAGTCTAACCTATAAATTTTATTAAAAAAATAAATATCTTTTATCCACTCAAGTCCTTCCAAAACTTACATATACAAAGCCCACATAGGCAAGGGCCGAAAACACAATTGAACTACATTTATATGTTGGAGGAACACTTTCGATGATGGAGAAAACGTTGGTTTAATATACCGTTTTAAGGTTTAATGTTTTTTCAATTGTTTTAATGAAGACTACATATGGTTTAAAAGATTTTTTAATTATTTTCGATGTGGAAATTGGGTTATGAACAATTTGTTTATCGAATTTTATTTTTATGGTTAATCAAAATTATATTTTTTTGTTGGTTTGATTCAAAGAGATTTAAATTTTCAATTTCATTATTTACATAATATTTTATATCATTATGATCGTTAATTGAATTACATTGGTAGGCAATCAAAACTATTTTCTTAAAAAATACATTTATCTTAATAAAATAAAACACATATATATGGAGAGAGAGAGAGTTTTGAACTATAACAAGTTTTACACAAAGAGTGCATTAAAATACACTTTATCATAAACTATTCTACACGGCGTAGATATCTTAAGTGATATTTTAAAAAGATAGAAATTTACATTTGATTTCCGAGCATCTCTCCATTTTGTTAGATTTTGGGTAGCTTGGAAGGTATTTTGGAGACTGATACCCACCAAAAGTGGTTGGTTGGGCAGATTACCAAAAGTGGGGGTTTTGGACCCAAAGCAATGGGTTTTGGACCAAAAGAAAATAATTGATTATTCTAATCGGTTGAAAGGCTAAAACCCTAAGTCTAGAGGTTTCCTAAATGACCTAAGGGAAAAGGATAAATAGAGGAGAGCCAAGGAGAGGCTCGGTGTGTGCAAGAGATATGTGACTTATCTTATGCTAAGGGTGCCCTAGAAGGGTCAAGTTCTACTCAAAGTAGGTCATATGAAGCCACAACTAAGTGAGGAAGCTACAAACAAGGGTTTTCTATTATAGTGAACCAAGCCCTAGATCTAAAGGTCGAAGCATAGAGAAAGGACCTAAGGGCCTCAAGGATAGGTTGGTCAAGGTTTGTACCATGAAACCAGGGTTGAAGGAGAGGTCAAGCCCTGAAGGAAGCAAGTTGAGGGCCTCAAGATGAAGATGTAGTCCTGCGAAGCTTACAAAAAAAAACCTTACATATTCACATTGATCATTGAGAAATTACACAGAAGATCTTCAACAATAGACAACATAATCATAAAGAGACAACCAAACAAAAAACACAATATATGTTACCTTGGGAAAAACCGCATGGGGGAAAAACCCAAAAACCTTTTCCTTAGAGAAATTTTTCATATCAAGAAGAGATACATCTAATATTTAAAGTCAAAACAAATATCAAATTGACCATGAACAGGCCTAGGTCAAACTACAATAAGTAGCCTCATAAACTCATTTTGTTGTATTTAAGAAATTTCAGCCTTCCATAGAGAATTAGGTCTGCCCAGAATTTCGTTCTTCTCCGGGATTCGACCTCCTGCTCAAAATTCGTCTGCCAAATATTATATGCTTTCATTTTGCTCAGAAGATGGTTTTCCCACAAGCTCAATGTGTTTGTCTTCTTAATTTTGCCTAGAACTTGTTTTGTAAAGAGGGGCATTTGATTTGTTATAGGAGAGATTTGATCTGCCTCATACAGTCTCAATTTGTTGCTTTAGAGGAGTCCCATGAGTGAATGGAAGAGATATGAGTTTCTTGCTCTTTGGAGGAAGGCAAGTAGGGTATTTATAGTGCTTAAGAGTGCCCAAGGGTCACGTTCCTTGGGCTAGGCTAACTTAATATTTATGAAGGCCCGCCTAATTTAATATTTTAGAAACTCAAAATTCCCTCGTTTAGAAGCTAACATTGAGAACATGTCCTATATATATTTGGAGGGCTAAAATATCAATTATCAAGACCAACCATAACTACAAACTTCAACACCTGTGAGTTAGAACAAAACCACATTGCAAATCATCTTATGATAAATATTAGCCCTAAGCCACAAATCTGAGAAAGGATGAATTTCTATCTTGAGGAGGAGGTTGAATGTCCTTAGAAGTCTTATATGTTGAACAAATGGTTTTGTGCAAGGTAAAGAGGATCGCAACTGAGGTTAAGCATCTTTGTTTGAGGGTCAAGTTGGTTTTGTGCATTGGGAGAGGGTTGAAGCCCTAATTTCTCGTGTGATAGCAAGGTCGTAAGGCCCATGAAGTTGCTAGAAGGAGGGTCGAGTCCCCTCATATCATACAGAAAGGTATAAAGGGTTCGTAAGCTGAGATAGGATGGTCACAATGAGGTCAAGAGGCTGTAGGGATCTGTTACAGGGTTGAGAGGCCTCAAAAGTTTGGTTGCATATTGTCGAGTAACCTCAAGCGAGGCTAGAAAAGGTGTTAGGGATATTGATCTATTAAAGATGTTTGTTGTTATAGCTCTGATACCACTTGTTATAGATCTGATCCAAAAATATAAGATAATAGAAATAAACCCAGAAATAATAAGAGAGAAATAGATAGAAATTTTTCTTTATTGATCTCAAAACCCTTGAGGTAGGGCAACACCATACATTCACTCCTTAAGGAAGGAGAACACTCCACAAGCCATATGCTTGTTCATACAATATTCCTTCACTATTCCTTGACATCTCCCCATGTGGAGTCTCTAGCTTCTATATAAGCCTCATATGTTATATACCTAGGGGGATAATATGGGGTACAAAGGGAGGTACCCATGGTAATAATGTAATAATGGGATGGGCCATAATAATAAATAAGGTGGTTAACCCATATCATGTAAGGGACCACAAGTAGTTAGTAATAATGTAATGGGCCCATGGTATTAGTCGATGGTATGAGGGAACCATGGTAATGATCAATGGTATTGTATGTTATGAGGCCTATATAGAGGCTAGAGACTCCACATGGAGAAGTCAAGAAATATTGTCAATGAATATTGTATGAACAAGCATATGGCTTGTGGAGTGTTCTCCTTCCTTAAGGAGTGAATGTATGGTGTTGCCCTACCTTAAGGGTTTGATAATAAAGAAGCATTTCTGTCTTATTTCTTGGGTTTATCTCTATTGTCTTATATTTTATCAGATCTATAATATTTCCAGGTTAGATCTATAACAAGTGGTATCAGAGCACTTTCTTGGGCAAAAAAGTGGAGAATTTTTTTTTTTTTACTTTTTGCAGGATTTCGGGAGCGGCGAGTTTGCAGATCAGATCTATACGTTTCGGTACAAGATCTGCAAAATATGATTGCAGATATGTATTCTTTGTGATGAAATAGTCGATTTCAAAAAAAAAAATCGGTCGAATCGGAGTCCGGATGAAGGAGATATCGCTGATCTAAAAATCAGTGGGGTTGCAGATAATTTTTCAGGGCAGCGAGTTTGCGGCGCAGATCTGGACGCTCTGGTGCAAGATCTGCAAAATCTAATTGTAGATTTGGAATCTTTGTGAAAAAATACCTAATTTCAAAAAAAGAATCAGTCGAATCGGAGTCCGGATGAGGGAGATATCGCTGATTTAAAATCAGCTCTTTTTGCAGAAATTTTGGGGATGGCGTGAGAGTTGCAGCATAGCTCTGAAATTCCAGTGGCTGGATCAAGATTTCTATCACATGGGCAGATGCAGAATGACTGTTCCATTTCTAAAAACAAGTCATAATAGGGATTCTGAGCAATATTGACTAAACTGTGACAATTTCAAATTTTAGCCAAGTAAGTGAATTTTTTCCAAACCTTCATGGCTTCTAGCAAGAAATTTTTTACAGGAAACGATAATGGTACTACTATTGAAGAATACATACAGAGATACAAGTCCACATATCCGACACTTTGGAAGATTTCAATGGGGCTTAATATAAGAGATGAGGCTCAAAAATGATGGAATTCACTTGACCACAAGCAGTTGACCAAACTTTCAGATGCAGAATTTGAAAAAGTCCTTTTGGACAAATGGTCTCGGGCTAGAAAAAAGGAGAATGAGGCACATAAGGAGTTAATTGCTACTGGTATATCCTTATTGCAGGTTCATGGGTTGATTCAGAAGGAGAAGATAGTTGTGTCTATAAATCCTAGTTGCAAGCACAATTTTATTAATGTTAATTTGGCAAAAAAATTGCAAGTTCCAGCCAAACACATTGAAAACACACAAGTGGATAAGGAGGATGTTCAGATTTATAAGGATTTGAAGCTTTCTATGGATAAGTATGTGTTGCATGGTGATTTTTATGCTTCAGATATGGATAACATGGATGTTGTTTTGGGATACCCTTGGATGGAATCAGTGGGTACTATCAATATTAATGTACAGAAGAAATTCCTGAAGCTCTGGTATAAAAAGAAGAAAATTACATTACAGGATATTTCCATTAATAAACAGGTAGAGTCCAAGGAGGCTGAAGCAGAAGATATTCCAGGAACTGACATATCAGATGATGAGCCTTTGATGACCGACAATCAAACACAAACAGTGGCTGAAGCAGAAGAGGTTACAGGTACATCAGATGAGGGCACAGTGGTTGAAGTCATATTGGAAAAGAAGACATCACAATAGGCACCACATCAGGGTGAATTAAAGAAAAAGACACTGTGGGTTAGAACTTCAACATATCATCACCCACATCACCCCGCAAGAAGACAACCATCAAGATGGAAACCAAGTAGTCACAACCCCCGTATGATGGATAGCGAGGAGCGAAGATCCACCTACTACACATCAACACAGAAGAGCTACCACAGTAAACTTCCATATCAAGCGAGCGAGGCACCAGCGAGATCGAGGGTTCACCTTTCTCTTGGATGGCTAGATGCACGCGCATGGTACCAGTGGACTACTCTTTTGAGTAGATCTTATTATTTGTGTTCTTCCCATGTTTCGGGGACGAAACATGCTTAGGGGGGTGGAATGTTATATACCTAGGGGGGATAATATGGGGTACCAAGGGAGGTACCCATGGTAATAATGTAATAA
>APFE030577159.1:0-19578 GCA_000404065.3 Pinus taeda | reverse complement strand
GCCAAGTCAGTGAATTTTTCTCAAACCCTCTTCATGGAAAATTTTACAGGAAAATATGATAGCCCTACTATTGAAGAATTCCTACAAAGACTAAAGTTTAAATATGGGGAATTTTGAAAGACTATAGTACTTATTAGTTTGAAAGAAGAGGCCTCCATATGGTGGAACCCACTTGGCATCAAAGATTTGTCCAAATTTTCGAATAAAGAATTGGAAAAACTCCTTATGGAAAAATGGTCTTGTGCTAGAAAAAGGAATGAGACACATAAAGGGTTATTTTCTATTGGTGACTCATTATTGCAGGTTCATGGATTGATTCAAAAGAAGAAGATCATTGTTTCTATAAATCCTAGTTGCAAGCATAATTTTATCAATGTTAATTTGGCAAAAAAATTGCCAGTTCCAGCGAAACACATTGAAAACACACAGGTGGATGATGAGGATGTTCAAGCGTATAAGAATTTGAAGATTTCTATGGAAAAATATGTGTTGCATGGTGATTTTTATATTTCAGAGATGGATAATATGGATGTTGTTTTGGGATATCCTTGAATGGAATCTGTGGGTACTATCAATATTAATGTGCAGAAGAAATTCCTGAAGCTCTGGTATAAAAAGAATAAAATTACATTACAGGATATTTCCATCAATAAAGAAGTAAAGTACATGGAGGCTGAAGCAGAAGATGTTCCAGGCACTGACATATTAGATGATGAGCCAGTGATGATCGACAATCAAATACAAACAGAGGCTGAAGCAGAAAAGGTTACAGGTGTTGATACATCAGATGAGGGCTCAATGGTTGAAGTAATATTGGAAGATAAGACACCACAGCAAGCACCACAACATGCACCAGATAATAGTCAGGCTCCAGTAAAGGGTGAATTAAAGAAAAAGACACTGTGGGTTAAAACCTCAACATATCATCACCCACATCACCCCGCAAGAAAACAACCAATAAGATGGCAACCAATTAGCCACAAGGACAACAACCCCCCATGATGGATAGCGAGGAGCGAAGATTCACCTACTACACATCAACACAGAAAAGTTGCCACGGTCAGCTTCCATCTCAAGCGAGCGACGCACCAGCGAGATCGAGGGTTCACCTTTCTCTTGGATGGCTAGATGCACGTGCATGGTACCAGTGGACTACTCTTTTGAGTAGATCTTATTATTTGTGTTCTTCCCATGTTTCGGGGACGAAACATGTTTAGGGGGGTGGAATGTTATATACCTAGGGGGGATAATATGGGGTACCAAGGGAGGTACCCATGGTAATAATGTAATAATGGGATGGTCCATAGTAATAAATAAGGTGGTTAACCCATATCATGTAATGGACCACAAGTAGTTAGTAATAATGTAATGGGCCCATGGTATTAGTCGATGGTATGAGGGAACCATGGTAATGATCCATAGTATTGTATGTATGAGGCCTATATAGAGGCTAGAGACTCCACATGGAGAAGTCAAGAAATATTGTCAATGAATATTGTATGAACAAGCATATGGCTTGTGGAGTGTTCTCATTCCTTAAGGAGTGAATGTATGGTGTTGCCCTACCTTAAGGGTTTGATAATAAAGAAACATTTCTATCTTATTTCTTGGGTTTATCTCTATTGTCTTATATTTTTATATCAGATCTATAATATTTCCAGGTTAGATCTATAACATCATACATACAATACCATGGGTCATTACCATGGTTCCCTCATACCATCGAACTAATACCATGGGCCCATTAAATTATTACTAACTACTTGTGGTCCCTTACATGATATGGGTTAACCACCTTATTTATTACTATGGCCCATCCCATTATTACATTATTACCTTGGGTACCTCCCTTGGTACCCCATATTATCCCCCCTAGGTATATAACATTCCACCCCCCTTAGCATGTTTTGTCCCCGAAACATGGGAAGAACACAAATAATAAGATCTACTCAAAAGAGTAGTCCACTGGTACCATGCACGCGCATCTAGCCATCCAAGAGAAAGGTGAACCCTTGATTTCGCTAGTGCCTCGCTCGCTTGAGATGGAAGTTGACCGTGGTAGCTCTTCTGTGTTGATGTGTAGTAGGTGGATCTTCGATCCTCTCTATCTGTCCTACTGGGATTGCTGTCCTTGTGGCTAATTGGTTGCCATTTTGTTGGTTGTTTTCTTGCAGGGTGATGTGGGTGATGATATGTTGAAGTTTTAACCCACAGTGTCTTTTTATTTAATTCACCCTGCTGTTGTGCCTGTTGTGGTGTCTTCTTTTCCAATATGACTTCAACCACTGAACCCTCATCAGAGGTGTCAACACCTGTTACCTTTTCAGCTTCAACCTTTGTTTGTGTTTGATTGTCGACCATCAACTGCTCATCATCTGATATGTCAGTCCCTGGAACATCTTCTGCGTCAACCTCCGTGGACTCTACCTGTTTATTGATGGAAATATCCTATAATGTAATTTTCTTCTTTTTATACCAGAGCTTCAGGAATTTCTTCTACACATTAATATTTATAGTACCCACTGATTCCATCCACGGGTATCCCAAGACAACATCCATATTATCTGTCTCTGAAGTATAAAAATCACCATGCAACACATACTTATCCATATAAATCTTCAAATCCTTATACACTTGAACATCATCATCATCCACTTGTGTGTTTTCAATATGTTTTGCTGAAATTTGCAATTTTTTTGCCAAATTAACATTGATAAAATTATGCTTGCAATTAGGATTTATAGAAACAATGATCTTCTCCTTCTGAATCAATCCATGAATCTGTAGTAAGGAGACACCCGTAGCAAATAACCCCTTATGTGTCTCATTCCCCTTTTTTCTAGCCCAAGATCATTTGTCCAAAAAGAGTTTTTTAAATTATGCATTTGAAAGCTTGGTCAACTACTTGTGGTCAAGTGATAACCACCATTTTTCAGCCTCATCTCCCATATTAAGCACCATTGGAATCTTCCAACGTGTCCCATGTGTGGACTTGTATCTCTGTATGAATTCTTCAATAGTAGGACCATTATCTTTCCCTGTAAAATATAGCATATCCATGAAGAGGGTTTGAGAAAAATTCACTTGGCGAAAATTTGAAATGGCCACAATTCCATCAGTATTCCTCAGAATCTCTATTATGACACGTTTTCAGAAATGGAACAATCATTCTGCATCTACCCATGTGATAGAAATCTTGATCCAGGCACTGAAATTTCAGATCTGCGCTGCTACTCTCCTGCCGTCACCAAAATTTCTGAAAAAAGAGCTGATTTTAAATCAGCGATATTTCCCTCATCCGAACTCCGATTCGACTGATTTTTTTTTTGAAATTGAGTGTTTTTTCACAAAGAATCCAGATCTATAATTAGATTTTGTAGATGTTGCACCAGGAGGTCCAAATCTGCGCCGCAAACTCGCTACCCTGAAAAATTGTCTGCAACACCACTGATTTTTAGATCAGTGATATCTCCTTCATCTGGACTCCGATTCAACCGTTTTTTTTTTTTAAATCAGGTATTTTTTCACATAGAATCCAGATCTGCAATTAGATTTTGCAGATCTTGCACCAAAACATACAGATCTGATCTGCAAACACGCCGCCCCCGAAATGAATTTTGTTCAATAAAGGACCGTTGGATATCTGGCACTAAAGGCTGATATACAATGAGTTAAAAGGTTAATTCATTGTGAGTGTTGAAGTTGATTTAGGGATAATTATATAGAGATCTTGATGGACAAAAATCCTTGTGAGTAGATGTGTTTTAGAGCAGTTGGTACAATGAGTTTGACGAACCTAATTCATTGTGAGAACATGAGATGGTTAGGGTTGAATATGCAAAGTATTTGAAGGAGCAAATACTCTGTGAGAAGTTGGTGGACAAAGGATTATAAGGATGTATTTCTATGTGGTCAAATGAGGCAAAGGACCTGCTAGGTGTGAAGACGAAGTGAACTGAAAGGGTTGGAGGCTAGCTGCAACTAGTAAGTTAAGTCTTGTTAGGGAGTTTGTGGATTTGAAGTAGCAGATCATAAGCCCTAGTTTTGTATATTGTGTATACTAGTTGTACTAGTGATTGAGGACCATGATCCCTGGTATGGGAGCCCTGTGATACTTTTATTGATGGAATAATAAAATAATCGAGCTTTGGCCTCAAATCTTTGTGTACTTAATTGATTTCACTATTGAAGGTTTATGTTGTGCAAAGTGCTTGTAAGTTGAGGGTTCCTAGTGTGTTTTTGTGTGTGATTAATTTAGACCAAATCTAGGGCCTAAGGAAAATTCAACACATTAAGAAAGACGATGGGTGAAAAGTTACACCTACAAAAGAGTTAAAAAGTGATTGGACTATCCATTTCTCATCCCACTATCAATTGTAAACTAGGATACCCTTGAAGTGGGGGAAGGGAATACCAAAGAGAATACAAGATTAATATGTTGTAAAAAGAAAGTAGAGTGTTTTTTGTTGGATAATGCATTGTCATCTACTGCGTTCCACTAGCATTTTGAGTTCTAATTATATTTCATGAATGTTTTAAAGTCCAAGTGTTTTATGGATGTGTCTTTTATCTATGGTTTCCCAACTTATCTTAATGAGTTTTATCACTAGCGTGCTTCTTTTTCCTCTAGTTATTTGTAATTGTACTATAGGTTGCCCCAAGCATGTGCATCTTGAAACCTTACAATAAATCCATTGAGTGTAAATTTATGTTTTAATTTTAAGATGCTATTGATTATGTCTTATATTGTCATGCATAGAATAATGTTCAAAATGTAGAAGGAGACATTGTTGGTTCCTCACTATCTTAACATGGAATGATCGTTTGGAGGAGGGTATGAGGTTATAAAAATTTCTTTGCGCAAATGACAAAATACAGACTTGGGTTTGCCACTATATTTCATATTATTCTATTTGGAGAATCGATGTCCATAAGTTTCTTTATGACCACAATTGCAAATATGTCCATAAGAGAATACAATAGTATGAATGTTAGGATATGATTCACTATTAGGATGTATGTATTTATGTTGGACAATTTATAAATTCATTTCTAAAAAAACTCGTTAGCATTTATGTGACCATGATGTTAAAAAATAAGTGTTGGGAAATCCACGAGAGATATTATTTCTATTTTTTATTTGCGATGTTTCCATGTCTCATTTATTCATCAAGTTTTAATTCAATGCATTTTTCCAAGATTTATCATTATGTCTTGTATATGATGTTAGTTTTATACTAGGATTAAGACGATTATTTTTACAATTTATCTCTTCTTCCATTGTTCCAATATTGCTTTCATAAATTTTGTACAATCATAAAAAGTGCATTTAGTACACGTTAGCAAAGAAACAAAATGAAAATAAAGTTTCAATATGATTTTTTTAATTTCAACAATGGAACATGGTGCTTACATTACTAAAACCAACGAACAATTGCATTCATAGTCTATATCTACCCACACACAACAAAGAAAAATTATCAAAACATAAGCTTATGTATACATTTGCTTATGGGTGGCATTCTAAAATTGTTGGGTTTGGGGAGAGGAAAGGCTTGGGTATGGTGAATAGGTAATGTTAGGTTGTTATCACCAAACAAAAGTTAGCATAAACATAATACCTTCATGAATAAATTGTGAAGATCACAGTACACTAATCCATTTATGGATTCATTCTATTACTACCTTGACATGGCAAAGCCTAATTATGGAGATAAGTTCATTAAAATGTTTGTACAATATAATGAAGAAGCAACAGGAGAAGGAACTCATCTCATCACTCCATCTACAATAAGGTTTGGCATTAGAGCAAGACTAAAAGGGTATAAAAAATCTCGTTGTATGTGTAGATAGAGGTTGATATATGTCCATTACTATGTTATAAACATGCTCATATTCCATCCCTAAATGTGACGTAGAGTTTCAAAACATTAAAGGTAAAGTGCTACTAGTTGACAGTGGAGAATTGGATAGTCCTACTCACTTGAAAAAGTTGAAACCTTACAAAGCCTATTATTGTTTGTATCTAGAGGAATCAATAACTGGGTTGGGCTTGTACTCCCATGGCATGAGATCGATTCCGATCACTGCCACTATAACCTCTAGGTGAACCCATACACACCCCCACACACAACCCAAAGGATAAATCAAGGGGATTTGAACCTCGAAATACATACTTTACATATATGACTTCATATCATGGTCATAAACAAAGCCTATTACCTTATTGAAATGCTAGTAATCTTGGAATCTTAAATTCACAAAACTTATGGTGAATAAATTTTCATAAGTGTTATGATGAGCATAAGTTTTACAACACAAACCACTTAAAAAATGCTTTATAAAACTATGTGAGCTAAGAAATCCTTATACAAAAAGGTTATGTTGAAATAATTTATAATTCTTGCATTTATAGTATTGTCAAATATACAAGGTGCATACGTAGAAAGGTGCAGTTTGGTCATGGACATGTGTCTTGTGCAACTAACACTAGGGAAAAAGGGCAAGGTTGGGCACAAACCCCAATATGATCAATTTTGATACATTGGCAACTAAAGGTAGAGGCTAATGGTTGGAGAGAGAGGAGCAAATTTTTTGAAGTTTATGTAAGAGAATGTGACTACCATGAGTATTTCACAGACATGATGGAGAGGATTTTATTACATGTCAAGACACATCAACCAATATACCAAAGTTCTCTTCTAACATGCTTCTAGTAATAGAATAAAGGTTTTGCATTCAAACCTAACTAAGGATAATATTACTTTCGAGTTTTGTGAGATGCACTATGTACTTGTTAATGGTGCTATAAAATATGGCAACACCGTGGGATCTCCCCACTATAAGGTCCCAACTAGACCCTAGACTGTTTGGAGTAGGAGACTCGTATGGGATAATGACCCAACTACCATTGTGTTTTTGTTTTTCTCTTGGGTATCAAATGCATAGAAAAGTGTGAGACCAATTGTAATATGTTAGAAGATTGAGGATGAAATCAACTCTCCATTGATAGCTTGACGAACATGATATAAGAACATAACAACAACATAATGAGAAAGAGCATGCCTTGAGGAAGAATCAAATAGTTAAGACTAACTAAGACATATGCAAATGTGAATTAGTTCACAATTAATAAATAATATAACATTGAATAAGGGGCAAATATTCAAAACCAACACACTAGCTGCATGAAATGAAATAGTTCAGAAACATGTAACCAATGTGTAAACCTACATACGTAAACAACAAAAGCATGAATAGCCATTACAAGTGCCATTATCATGCATGAAAATCAATGCATGAATTGGAAACTTCTCATTAATATTGTCGCTCATTCAAATACATGTACATAAGCTCGTCAAAACCCAATAGTGGGATGAGAGTAGTTCATATCATCTTCATGACATAACACTAGCCTCACAATCCCTCCACCTATAAGCTAACAAGAGTGAATGCTTTCAACTCCTCAAGCATAAGATAGAAATCAAATTACTAGCCTAGGTTAAGTGCTAAAAGTCCTCTTGAATGAGGCATGAGGTTACATTAATAGAAATGAGGAGGGTGACCCGTCACCTTCTCCTATGACTTTTGGACTCCCTCATGACCTTTCAACTTCCAATTGATTCTTTATTTCCCTTGGGACTTTTATACTCCCACTGTGACTTTTGAGCTTCTAAATGATCTTTGATATTCCCTCTTGATCTTTTCATGACCTCAATATTTGTCATTTATGGAAAATTAATAAGAATTGAAATTCAATGGGCCTCGACATAATATCTCGTGAGATATGGTGCTTTGTAGATGCCTTCATCCCATTCGAGTGTTATCTTGAT
Source organism: Pinus taeda (assembly GCA_000404065.3). Taxonomy (NCBI): domain Eukaryota; kingdom Viridiplantae; phylum Streptophyta; class Pinopsida; order Pinales; family Pinaceae; genus Pinus; species Pinus taeda. The sequence goes on along the minus strand of APFE030577159.1, from coordinate 11,746 downwards.
GCCAAGTTGAATCTTAAACAATTGCCATATATTTATGAAGCACTCATATATGGATGACTAGCAATCACTCTGAAACTTCAATCCGACAAACACACACCCATTAATTAGGAATCAAGATTAACACACCTTAATAAAATTAAAAGCCATTAATGCAAATAAGAGTTAAATGAGTAATCCCTCGGTCGGGGTGTAGTAAAGAAGAGGAGGTGGGCTAGTGGTGTTGTCAAACATCATCCACACGAGCGCAAGGACAGGATCATCTCAAGATGTGGAGGAAGAGGACAATGGGAAGGGCAGGTGGAAGGATAGGGCAGGGAGGGAGCAAGCCTCGAGAGGAGGCAGGCGGAGCCAAGAAGGGAAGACAATGAGGAAGGCAGGGAAGCCAGCGGGAGAGTGGGCAGAATGATGTCAGCAAGTGGCAGGACAATGGAGAAGGACTCACAGCAAGAGCAGCTGGAGACATGCGTGAGTTAATGAGAGCTAGAGTGGGAAGTGATGGAGGGCCATCATCCCGAGGTGAAGGCATGGGGGAAAGGACGACAAGTAAATGTGACAGACATGTAGTAGGTACACTGAAGGGCAAAAGGGAAAGGGGAATAAAACAAATGGGCAGAGAGCTAGTTGGTAGTTACATGTAGAAGGCGAGAACGAGAGTAGGAGAAGAGAAAGGTGGTAAATGCAAGACGACGACGCAGACCAAGGAAAGCAGTGGCGCCAACTTTGGTAGATGGTATGTTCTTCTCCATTTCCTAAACCTCAGAAGTATAGTTATGTCAAATTCTATAGTCTTTGGGAAAGAGATTGGGAAAGGTATGGACTCCGAAAGAGTCGAAACTAGGATCTCCTGGAACACCACCTGGGTCGAGAGTGTGGATAAAAGAATGAGAGAAGAAAGAAGCAAAACTCTGGCTCTGAAGAAGGCGCATAGAGAGAAAGGAGGAAGCCGGGGAGAGAAGAGCGAACCTGACAAGGGAGTTGGTTTGAGGAATCTCGCTTCGACCAGGTGGCCCCTGAGGCTCGGAGGAGATGTTGTAGGTAACTGGAATAGAGAGAATCTACCCTAGAGACCTCAAGAGATGAGACACGCGATAACGTGACCCCTAAGAAACCTACCTGGAATTTCTTAAGCAAAAACGAGAGGAAAACCAGAGTTTCAATTAGAGCAAAGAATGTAGAGAAGAGTAAGAAGGGAATGAAACTACCCAGTGTAGTACATAACAGGGACATGGTCCTTCCGTTTAGTTCCCCTAGTAGGATTTCTATGGTTAAATTTCCCCGCGGTGTCCAAAACAGAAACACAATCCCCCCTAGTGGCTTCCCTGTGAGGTTGTCTATGTCGAACCTTCCGGGTGATGGCCGACAGAGTGAGACTAACCTGAGAAAAGAAGAATTGAGGGTTAGCAAAGAGAAAAACCAAGAGATGATAGGGGGAAAGCTGAAGGGAATTCTAAGAAAATTTCGGCTGTCGGGTCTTGATCGGGACACCAAACATGGCTCAATTAATTATAAAATTGATTGGGTGTTATACCAACAGAATACTGATACTCTTCATGGTTATGTTATAGGTTTAATCATAATCTGCGTCCAGTACAGTGTGAAGGCAAGTGAACGGGGAGAAGCCAACAACAATTGCGACAACGACAGAATGGGAAGAGATGGAGAAGAAGTGAATAAGAAGGGCAATAGAGGTATAGGTAAGAAGACAGTCGCGGGGGTGGGAAGCTCCAATAGAGAACAACGTAAGGGAGGGAGAAAGAAAAGAAGGGAGCATATGAAGACCCTCATTGATGCGTACATGGCAGGGAACCCACCTGATGTTAGAGCCAAAATAGCGGGTTGGGAGCGAAAATTAAACGACAGTATTACCAGCCAAGACGTTCCCATGGAAGAATGGGAAGACATGGTTCAAGACCTGGGCAACACCCACGGACGGCACACACTCTTTAGACAAACAGTCCAACAATGCTGGGTCATGAAGAATATTGTGGCCCGAACCATGACTATCAACAAAGAACAGGCAGAAAACAAAGGTCTGGAGGCATAGGAGGACACCAAAGAGAAAGATCCCATCAGAGCATAGCTACTTAGGGAGATAGCAGAAATTCAGATACAAACATATCGAAACAACCTAGCACTAGGAAGGATTGAACAAACTCTGCAGGATATGAAGAGAATCGAGATGCTGGGTTCCAGTGCTAAAGCCCCAGCCCCTGTGATTTCCTCGGACGAGGAGTAAAACAACGATCCAGATAAATTTTGTTTATGTTTCATGACGATTAGCTTTTATTTTTCAAAGTTGATTCACAGTATAGATAAAATAGACAATGTTGTTAGGTTGATGGAGAAAGACTTATACAAATTTTGGACAGCTTTTAACGCTGATAGGTGGCCAATCTGGTTTCCTACAGGCAGTTGAGGCCACCTGGAACAAATGGAAAAACCTGATTTTGGCTAATTAATATAAATAACGAAAGTACTACCAAGTTTACAAAAAAAAAGAGTTAAACGAGAAAGATTTCTTAGTGTTGTGACGATGATATTAAAATTACTCGGCTGAGTTTTCTTGGTTCTTTGTATGGTTATCAATGCTGCTCTTTTTAACGGTTCATGTGCAACCCTAACATGGTCTCCAAATGCTCTGCCTTTGTAGCGCATGGTCTCACTTTAATCCTAAAGTGCCTCACTTCTACTTTTACACCTTTTACTTGCAATTTATTTCTTAGTCACCTTTTGCTTGGCTCAAACCTTCCTTAATATTTTTTATGATGGTCTTTGTTAATTTGCTAATGAAATTATCATCATCGTTCATTCTTTTTTTTATCCTTCCTTTTATTGACACAACGGTCTCATTACCTTTCTCACGAGTTAACACATTTTCCTTTGTAATGTGTACTCATTGTCTCCTACTTGGAATGAAATGCATTATCCTTTACTTGGAATGCACACTTTTATCTTGGTGGAAGGTGAATCGTCGTTGCACAGTCATGATCTAGTTGAGAGACAACACTCTAGTGGGAGAGGGAATTTTAACAATAGGCGTCAAGATTTATGCCTTAAGTTACGCCACTGCTCTTGTCGCACTTTAGTATTGTAATAACAACCCAACTTGCTCACTGTCGTGCGCTAGTGAGATGGCTCTTGGCGTGTTTTGTTTGCACATTGTTATATAGCGCAACCTATGAACACAACTATCAATGCCTCATATGAGTGCTTATTCGATGCGCCCATTGTATTGCCACTCGAGCTCTACTTTTTACAATTGTATGTGCATCTGCTTTTCAAGATATCCATAGTGATTATATATTGAGCATCATTTTTTTTTTGCCTGGCGTGTTAATCATTTACCCATATCATTCTTTGAGCATGACAAGAAATGCTTTGTTTTTTCCAATGCATGGTTGGTGTCACAATGTATGGTTTGTGTGCCCTCCCTCTTTGATTGCAGTGTGCCCTTTATACCTCTTTGGCCTCTTGCTACTTAGCGTTGGTGCCTTAAGCTGCTCTTAAATAGTGTTCAATGAATTATTTGAATTGTTTCCAACGTGTGTACACATTCACTATGTTACAACGTATTTATCAGTTGTAGTGACACATTGATTTTGTTTTTACTTCCAATACACTGCATAGTCACAATTCCATTATAGCACAAATGTTGACGAATGATCTCCTACGTTGTATAACATATTATCCCAACGCATTGGGTGTATTCCTTAATATTCTTGTAAGGCGTATTACACTCTGATAGTGTAAGGGCAGCCCAACTACCTCAAAATTACGTGCAGGTAAGGTTTGCAACACTTTTGCCTCGTCTCTAGTGCATCAATGCATAGTTTGTATAACTCTCTAATGCATTTGACTTATACTTCCTCCTCCCCATGCTTTGTTTTAACACTGCATTTTATCATTGCTTTATGGTGCAATTCCAATCTTCAATAGTTACATTAGACAGTGGTGTATTGCTACAATGTGCAACAACGCTAGTGCATATCGCTCTTCGAGCCTGCAATGATGTCCAAACTACTTCTCTTAGGTGGGACTTGCGCTATACACCTTCCAAAAGCATTATGATGTGTAACTTACCTTCTCTTATCACTCAACGCACTGCATGTAATCCTTGATGCACTGCCTAGTGCATTTATGGTAATGCATTGACATATGAATTTTCAGCCTTGACACCCTGAAATAGTGGCATGTTGTGATAACCACCAATCACATACTTGCAGAGCCTCCAATGCAACAAGGTGTCTGTTGATTCTTTAAATGCACCATTTTAAATATCATCTTATTAATTATAAGATCCTAATGCACCTTGGTAGCCTTATTATATATTCTTGCACACTTTTTAGTCCCTGCCATCTAGCATGGGACTACAGTAATCAGAATGATGTGCTTGGGACTACAATAATTAGAATGATGTGCTTGACATTAGTTCATATTGATTTATGTCAAGGTTTTTTTCCTCGTATTTGATTGCCATTCGATTAATCCCTTTCGATTAGATTTCAACATCTTATTTGGCCTCTTCCCGAGGTGGAAGAGGCTAAACTATATGTTATTTTGTAAATGTACACTTCATATTTAGAAATATTTCGGAGTCCTTAAATAATGTTAGCGTTAGTTTGAAATTATTAAATGTTATGGATTGTTATTGTGCCAAACTAAAGTTTTATTATGGTCGCATGTTGCCACTACAGGTGCATTACAAGTGGTGGAACAAGTGCATTACAGGTGGTGGATGCATGCAGCATGCTGCTGCGGTGGCGTAATATCTTCGACTGCTCCGCTATTACTTTCGCATGTCAATTTTGGGTTGTTCTATTGGAGGGTTGTTCTTTGAACTTTCATTTTATTGTCCAACCTGCCAGTAGTTGTTCTATTATTGTCCAACCCGCCTGTAGTTGTTCTATTATTGTCCATCCCGCATGTAGGTGTTATGTTAGTGGGATGTTCTTTGAACTTTTATTTTATTGTTCAGCCCACCTATAATAAAGCCAACGATGTCCCATGGCAATTTTGAGTTGTTCTATAGATTGCACCACTATTACCTTCGCATGTCAATTTTGGGTTGTTCTTCGAACTTTCATTTTATTTTCCATCTGTCCTGTAATAAAGCATGCGATGTCACATGGCAATTTTGGTTTGTTCTGTCGAGTTCGAGTTCATTTTACTATATGAAAGGATGCTAAAGAGTATTTTATGAGTTGTGATATATATCAGTGCGTAGGGAAGCCATACAGGAGAGACAAGCTACCCTCACACCAAGTACAGGCATTTAAACCATTTGACAAGTGGCTAGTTGACTTCATTAGCCCTATCAATCCACGTGCGGATAACGGTACAAGCACACACTAAGTCACTTGCAATACATTCGATTTTGTTACATCCAGAAACCACGATCGAAGCATCCAACATAGCAATTGTAGAGGGTTGCCTTTGAACGACGATTCTTCGTTTCCTCTCGAAGAATCAACATTGGTTTCTCCATGGGCACTTTCTATCGGTAGCCAACAAGTCGTAGCATGGCCTGAACAAAGAAAGGTAAAGGAATGGTATTGGTCTTTAAGTAACTAAGTAGTGGGTAAGAGACTGTTAAGCCTGTATGTTCTAGGGTTGTTATCACTCACTGACTCCTTGACTGATTGGCTGCATTAAGTAACTAGATATAATGGAAGATCTATGGTAAGCATGTTGATTCAACTCTTTGTCCAGCGAAATCGGGAATTAGTAGGTTCTTAGAACCGTATCTAATAGTTCGGGCATTAGGCCCACATTAAAGTAAGACTAATAGAGTTTTATGTAAGATAACTTGTCTCTAAGCAACTAGAACATTGGGTAATATACAGTCTATATTTTCTGTTCTAGGGTTATTATCAATTTGTTTTGTTCACAAGGTAGATTAAACAGGAATAGGAAGGACATAATAATGAGAAGGGTTGTCTTAAATTAGTCCTTCTAGCCATCCAAACAAAGCAAGAGCAAGGCAGGGTTGGGTGGGGTTCTCTTCTGCTGAGATGAGGGGTCGGGGTCTTAAGCGTTAGTAGTCTTTCTTTGTTCACCCGTTCAAATGAGGGGAGCATATTTGCAAAGGGGAAGGCCAAAAGAGGAATAAGAGAACTTGTGTTCATGCCAAGAAGACAACTTATAGCAATAATACAAGCATACCACTCCCTTCATTCCTTGATTTGGCATGAGGTTCTATCGGCGAGTTCAACTATGATTGACGAGTTTGAACAGGTGGGTATGATTGTTGCTTCAGTCGATTGCCTTACTCGGGCTTGGACTTCACAGAGCACCTCTTGACCTTTAAGCGTCACTATTTGGGGTTTTTGGGGTTCACGGGTTTGCAAAAACCCGCTGAAATTCCTATTTTACGCGTTGTATCGCCACTTTAACCCTTCTTAGGTTTCAACTTGTCTCCTCACAAACGTTAGCCTGATGCAATGTTAGGTGGCCTGCTTTAAAGATTGTATGCTATGTTATGGAGAAAGAGGTGTACAATGCATGACCCTCATGTAGGGACCACAAGGTGGATCAATGTTCTGATTTCCATTTTTATTGTTATTGAAATGGTTTGAATTTCCTATCCTTATCTTAAATTTGAACTTATTATATAATTTGTAGGGATTGTCCTATTTCACGTTCTAAACAATTATAATGAATGCCTCGGAACAAAGTTTTTTGAAGGATTGGGGAGAGGAACAATGACAACCATGAACTCTAATGTTGGGGATGTTGCAGTGGAAATTCTTCAGTCACTGATTATATGCGAGGACACTGCTTTAAGGTATGACATGGTAAGAGAAATCAATTATTGATTCAATCTTCTTCTGTCATCGTTCAATGTTTTTCTTTGAATATTGAAAATGGACTGATTATAAGGGTCATCTTGACAACAAATAATGACTATTGAGTTAGAAAAATACCCATTTTTTGTTTTAACAAGAATATTTTTTTTGTGAATTCTTCCTCTTGCACTCTTGCATTTAATGTGATTTTCCAGATCAAAGCTCCCATCATGACCACTCTCTTTCCCTAAAACAAATACGATGATGGCGTGGCAACTCTAACAAGAGCAACCTCCCACTTCCTCCACAGTGATCAGAGGAAAGATAGTTCATATGGAAGGCTCAACTGAAGCGTTTCTCTTGATTGAGAAACTCAACAAAGATGATCCTGAAGTCAACTAACACACTTTCATACTGCATCTGTTATATTGCTCTTCTAATGAAATCATGACCTTAATCTATTTGCTCTGATTTTCCATGTAGCTAGAGTAATGAAACAAGCTACAATGTTGATCAGTCAATCAAAGAATGAAGGTGTGACTTTGATCCCAATCAACTATTTTTGGTGTTTGAAGGCGAGAAGAGCCATCAATGGTTGTCACCTTTGCAACCCATGCCGTGTCCCTTGGTAGATTGATTAATTGTGCACCATCTCCTATTGAAATTGAATAAAAATTCTCCTTAACTTCCCTAATGAGTCTCTCAACACATCCACTATAAGAAGATTAACCATGGTATAAGAAGCAGGAACATGCTATGGTTGTTGAATGCTTAACCATGACATTTTTATAAAAGCAAAACATCACATTATCCAAAACATAGGTGTGGATGAGAGGTCATTGCCGTTTTAGAGACTTTGCTTAGCTATCCAAATTGTTTAGAGATTTTAGAAAAGCATAATAGATAAATCATGTGCCTCAACAGGTCTTCAAATAGTTTCAGGATAATTACACAGAATGAGCTTAAAAAGTTCAAGCGTAAATACTTTCTTGCAGCATTTTTGAGTTCCATGAAAAAATTGAAATCTTAATAGTATTCAATTATGGGTCCAAGAGAGCCACAGTGAATAGTCTACTAGCCTTATCTTCACTTACTTAGCTTAAGACTATTCTCTTTGAGAGGTTGCATGTGCCCCCACATCAAGAGCAAAGTAAAATCTTGCAGAACTTAGAGAATCCATATTTAAGCTTTTAGTGAAGGGCCTAGAAACATGTCTCGGTTCAATAACACCCAGTCGAGCATTAAGCTTCCAATAATGCTAGATTTTAACCTAGACCACTGTTGTCATTTGGAGTTGTTGCAATTTTTCTGAAAGGAGAGTAGATTCGTTCAATTTAATTATCACGATCCCCTCTTCCCTCTGATTTTTCAGTAACCCATTAGGCTTTGTAGCTTTGCATAAAACCATGTCTTTTGATAAGACACTCTTCCAAGTTGGAATGCAGTTTCCTTTTTGCAATAACCACTTACAATGTATTGCTTTTGTTGTTGAGCAAATAGAGATTGTGCTAAGAAAATAGAGGTTCTCATACAACCTTTCCATAAGTATTGATTTGTAATCTCAGTAACTAAGGGATGACAGTAATGGCTGAGGAAACATAAGAACTAGAATTACGCCTACATGTGTGTTAATCATATAAAAAAGAATTAGAGATAATTACAGGGTGTGAATTATGGTGTCACAAGTCAATTGTTAAGCTTGTTGGTATAGCTAAATTGAGTTAATAAGAATGAATTTCAAAACATAACATAAAATAGTGCAAATAAACATAAGAACTAGAGAAATGCCAATAAAGCTTAGTTTGTATTACAATTGCCTCTAGTTGTTTTCCCTAATTTTAGACCCTTTGGCACTATACTCCAAAAAAATGAAGATGATGTTCAATAATTGCAACATGGGTTTGCCTTTTTGTGTTGAAAAGGTCCCTAATTCGAAAGATGTAAATTCAAGGGACAAACAAGGCTTACAAATAAGTCCAGGGTCAAGAGTGTGTTGTGAATTATGAAATGTAAAGCATGGTGGTATAGCCTTGTGGACTATTGGATTATGTCAATTAAATAAGCTTGTTGATTAAGCTATGATCGTGCTCATATTCTGCTTACAGATAAGTCCAGGGTCAAGAGTGTGTTGTGAATTATGAAAATGTAACTTAACTGTAAAGCATGGTGGTATAGCCCTGTGGACTATTGGATAATGTGAATTCAATAAGCTTGTTGATTAAGCTATGATAGTGCTCATATTCCTACTCAACTGTAAAGCATGGTGGTATAGCCCTATGGACTATTGGATTATGTCAATTCAATAAGTTTGTTGATTAAGCTATGATAGTGCTCATATTCCTTCTGCACTTTGCTCTATATACCTTTTAATAGAAGATTGTAGCACTTGTGGAGTTTTCTCAATCCAACTAAGGTTTTGCTAATTCCGAGTCTGGTGACATAATCAATGCCATTCGCAAAATGAGGGGAGGTTTTGCTGGTATAGGGCTCAAAACGTTGGTGCTAATCCTTTCTATATCATGTATTATCTCTAATGAATGGGATTGGACACACTATAATAGCAACCTATGTACCCAACCTCCCACAGAAGAACATTATTGGACAAACTATAATATTAAAATACATGCTGAAACTCCAAATGCGATAAGCTGATGTACTAACTAAACTAACCCCGTTTCAAACATACAACCCCAAAATTGAATTTTGATAACAAAAATGAAATGAAGGTTGGTTGATGCTGGTTGCTACAAAGATGGAGAAATCCAAAGGTTTCTACCCAGTGCCTTTCTTAAAACCTCAAAAATGAAGTGAAAGCTAGCTGATGCTAGTTGCTATAGAGATGGAGAGATCCAGAGGTTTCTACCCAGTGCCTTTCTTAAGAGCTTTTGTCGAGTAAAATATCTAGATACCATTACAACAATCAAATATACAAAAGTTTTTTTTTGTTGATATTAATTAACAAGTAAAATATCCAAATACCATTAAAGCAAGTAAATATACTAAAGAATTTCTTGTTGATTTTAATTGTAGCATTGTTTATAAAATGAATATGTATCCTGTCTAGGGTTCTCTACCTTTCATTCATATGAAATATTTATTTATTTTAAATATTACTTCCATAATTTATGCTCAGTAGTTTTCTAAATGTTGCTCTGGAAACATGTAATTTGAAGATCAACAACATTGTGCACTATTGCATATATCTTGGGAAGTTGGAGAAGCGTGCTAGCTCCCAAAGCTCTACGAAGATCTACGATATAGAGAAAATTTTCTTTGGTTGTCTTGAGAATAATGACACACTTGTATCATACCATGATATCAAAAGGCACTTGCTTGTTGCTATGTCGCATGTTGTTGAATGTTGCTATGAGCTCAGCGTATTATCCCTAATGAATTATCACTCTTATTACATGCCATGAGCTTAGTGTATTATGGGAAAAGGCATATATATCTCACTTCATAGTTCATGGTAAAGCTATTTATAAATATCACAACAACTAACTCTCTAGACCAATCCCTCGTTAGAGTTTGACTTATATAAGGATCGAAGAGGATAGCTTGGAAAGATCCTTGTTATTTCTATTTCGACGGAGCAATTTAGAGGCCCAACCTATTGCTAAACCCAGGAATATGATTAGTAGGGTGAAACATCTAACCCCTTATGCTACATGTTAGACAACCAAACATACCTTTATTTACTTAGCCTTCACCAATAACCTTCTCAAATGGAATGCTAGTAGACACTTAAACTTATGCTACTTGTTAGACAACCAAACATACCTTTATTTACTTAGCCTTCACCAAATAAAATTCTCGAATGGAATGCTAGTAGACAGTTAAACACTCCGTCAATCTCACCGGTGAATTAAGGCTTTGTTGGCTCTGTTAGGAATTTTGTATACAAGATCAAATGAGACTTGGTAGTCCTATTATAGACGTGATCACATGACAGGTGTTGGGTCCCTATAATACTAGTGATTACCACATTACTATTGTAGTTATACCCCTCATTAATATTGTTGTGCCCCTATTGCCCCCATATTGTTATTACTGAGCCCCATAGAATCCCTCTATTGTTATTTTTGTGGCTTTATATTATTATTGTTAAGTCGGCTAGATTATATTGTGACTCCTTAGACTCCTATATATAGAAAGGAGGTTTTGTCATTTGAATCATCCAAGAATTGTTCATTTATGTAATGTAAAGGAGGTTTCCCCCTCAAAGAGGCTGAATTATAAGGCTTTGATCTATCTTTTCTATATTTTCTTGAGCTGGTTTCATAACATTTGGTATCAGAGCTTTGGATTCTAGGGTTTTGCTGCTCCAAACAGGTCATCGTGGAATTTTCGCTATAACTTTTTTTCTGTGACATTTCAAAAGTCACAAAAAGAACCCATGTTAGAAGAAATCGTGTTGAACGTTGGGTCCAAATTTCAGAGCTTTTCACAGGATATGTGGGGAGATATGATCTGAGGAAGTTGGTCTTTTTGCAGACTCCTGAATTACATTCCAAGCAGGTGACCTGGGGAAAATCATCATAAATTTCTCTCTGGGGATCAGTTTGAAATTTCGTAAGAAGGTGCAGAAATAGGATGGACTGTAGTTTCTTGTATGCATTTTTCAGATCCAAAGGTCGAAACAGTGACTCGTGTCACGTCGTACAATTTCGATCTACTGAACTAGTCTATAATCAAGTCACTGTGGGAGATTTCGCATAACTCTTCCTTGGAGAAACCAATTTGGGTCAGACTTGTGGCATTGGAAAGAGGACACAAAGAGATACTACAGGTCACAAATTCAGAACTAGATGATTGGAAAGTACAGAGATACATCAGAGGAAATATCAAGCTCCTACAAAGTGAAAAAAGGTGTGTAGATTTTCTTAAATTTTTGCTTAAGCTTGGTTTGAAAATTTATTTTGAAGGAATTCAAAGGGCATAGTAGAGCATTATTATCGGTA